>JAJOOS010004151.1:0-22218 GCA_029582725.1 Solanum chiquidenum | reverse complement strand
TAAATAATGAAATACCATTTTGTACAACTAAATTTAATACATGTGCAACACATCTAACATGAAAAGAATTAACATCAATTGGACATAATCTAGTTTTTTACATACTAGCAGCGTTTGTATTATTAGATGCATTATCTAATGCGACATACATTACTTTATCTATAAGCATGTAATAATCTAGAACACTCAAAATATTTGAAGCTAAATATGCACCAGTTTTTTTCTCTACACATTCTTTATAACTTAAGATTTTTTTTTGTAAATTCCAGTTATGATCAATCCAATGTACTGTAACAGTTAAATAATCACATCCATTACCACTACGACCCATGTCCGAAGTTATAGACACTCTACAATCTAATATGTTAAATAAACAACGAAGATATTGACAATGTTTACATATACAAAAACATTAGATTTAACAGTATTTCTTGAAAAACCTCTATAAGTAGGATTATAAGTTTGTTGAATATATTCAATAAAACCGGGATGTGAAGGAAAACTATAAGGCAAACCACAAACAGAAACCATTTTAGCTAAATTTTTGCGATCTCTTTCCTTATTATATTTACGTTGTGTTAGTGGACCACCGGGGTTAGAAGGATCTAATGTTCCTTGAACCATGTTAAAAGCCCCTACCGATTCATTAACATTAATATCAAAATCATTAACTGGAATTCCTTTTTTTCTATCGACTAATGATTTGGCTTCTTTATATTGAATCGGCACACAAGATAACAAATGTCTATTTAAGCCCCCGTCCCACCTTGACCTCCACCTTGTTTATGTTTAAAAGGTTGCTTACACTTATTACAAATAGCAATAGAATTTTCCTAATCTAAAGTCATAAATTGCCACACAACAGAAGTTTTAGGGCATTGATACTTCACCTTCTCCCTTGTAGGAGGTATAAGAGGTGGGCGTCCAGAATTTTGCTCTGTTGAATTTGTAGTTTCATTTGAAACTTTTGTCACCGGACTAGTAGGTGTATCTTCTAATTCATCTTCTCCCGAACCAACTTCTACCTCTTCACCTGAATTTTCATCAAGATAAGGATTAATATCACCATAAATTTGTTGTAAGAGTTCATGATCGAGTTGAGCATTTGAATCAATATCATAAGAAGTATCATCAACATAAGTAGAATCATTTGTATTAAATCTTACTCTACACATTGATTTAGAAGAAGTACCACCACATTTACTCTTATTTTTTTCCTTACTACCTTTTTTATTTAAATTAAATAATTTCATATTGCCACTTAGTTCTTTCTCTTTTTCTTTACCGGTATCTTTTTTGTTAGAACTCATATTTAATTATATGTAAAGTGTAATATAAAAATAATAATAACACAAAAATTAATGACAAAAAATAAAATATAAATATTATGAAATGAATGTACCAAACGTCTGCGTTAATAGCAGACGTTATAACTTATAACCGATTCTTGAAGCTTGTAGTTTGTTGTAACTTGTAATTTGGAACTCCAATACTTGATAGCAAATATGAGAATTATATATATTATGATATCATATGAAAATTTAGAGTTGAAATATATGTATTATGAATTTATGATATAATATGAGACTTAAATGGAATAAAAAATTGAGACTTAAGATTGAGAGGATATAAAAAATAGATGAGAGAATAGATGATTTTGTAAGAAATAATAAGGGATAGAGGGGTATTTGTAATATTAAAAATGAGTTAAAGTGTATTTATGATAACTTGAAGGTTTAAATTAAAGTATTAACAGTAGGGGTGGTAGGGGGAGTTGGGGAAGGGAACAAAAGGTGAATAAATCCGTTGGGGGGGCCCACTAGCCGTTGCCCCAACATATATAATTCAAAAAAATAAAATAAAATAGGGGATCCCGCGAACCGACTGGTTCAATTGGACCGGGACCGGGCCCAAAGGGTGAACCAGCCCCTAACCGGTCCCTTATCCCGAACCCCCTCCCATCCCGCGATAATGTACGGAACTGGGTCCGGCGAGCCGGTTCTCGAACTAGTCGCGGGCCGGGCCGGGCCGACCCGGTCCCCCTGCCAGCCCTACCCACTACTAGAAAGACTTAGAATTATAAATAAACCATTTTTAGAAATAATCAAAGTCGGAAAGTTTGACAAAGATAAGCTAAGTATGAGTTTTGGGTCAACTTAAAACGACCATAACTCCTAGCTCATGATGAGTTAGGTGTGCTACAAGATACCGTAGGAAATATCTTTGAATTATTTCTAACGCCTTCGAGTTTGCTCAATTTCGAATTTGTATGAGGGAGATATGACTATTTGAAGTTGAATTGTCTAGATAAGAAAAGTCAAAACCGGATTTTAGAATGGTATTATGGTCTTTTCACTACCCAATTAGCTCAATTCATTTTTGGTAATTACTTAGGGGTCTAAATTGAATTGGTTCAGTATACGCACTCAAATTATATTCTAGGGTTTTAGAGAAAGAACTCAAGAGGAGAAACGAAGAAGAAAGATCAAGATTAGTCAATTTCTTGAGGAATTGATTGCGGATTTCGCCAAGAATTCGATCCTACGAGGTATGTAAGTTTACATAGCGTTGGGTTCATTCACCCACGCGCCAAACATGTTTATTTCAGTATGATTTTCATCCTAAGAGATTGAGAGATGTTCTTGAGTTGTGATCTCGAATTGCTTTGGTTTTTGAATTTGGGATAAGATTGAGGAGTTCTTGAGAGTTAATGTCGATTATTAGAGTTGTTTTGAGTTAGATTCTAGTGTATATGTTATGGGTATCTGAATCTAAAGAGGAACTGAGAAAAATAATCGAATTTAGGCGAATTGGGGTTAGAAAATGAAGAAGGAAAAAATCGGACAAATCTGGGTACCAAGTCCGCGACATGAACCTGTTCCTCAGGATTGGAAAAAATTTCTCCGCATCGCGAAGAGGTCACGGACCCTTCTGCCTCAAAATTTATTTCGCAACCAAATATTTAAATGCGTAGCTTCCAGACAGTGATATCTTGATCGTTTCTCATGTTTAACTATCTAAAAACATTTCTAAACTTCACGAGATCTTTCCTATCACAAATCACAACTTTGAATCCATAAATTTCAAATTCAAGAAAAGTTAAGAGGCAAGTTTAGAGAGTTTTTAAAGTCTCTTCAAAAGTCTTTTTGCAAATGCTTTAAACTTGTTTTAAGACTTGAGTTTTGAGTTGAGTATAGAGTAAAGAGTGAAGTTCATTTCTTCAAAAGAGTATATGGGGACTATGTATTCCCAAAGAGTAAATATTTTCACATTTAAACAGAAAGGAAACATCGATTTCCAACAAAACCTTTGAGCTAGTTTTTCAGTAAAGAGAATATGCTTTAACAATTAATCAAGAGAGGAAACTTTGATTTCCAAGAGAGCCTTTGAGCTAAGTTTTTGAGAAATAATCTCAAACCACAAAAATGATTTATATTTTTAAACATATGAGCTAGTAATATTTTGGGAGTAGTATTGAACACCGATATGGGGGAGAGTTCAGACAACTCACAGCCCCCATAAACCATATAGCCATCATGGGTTGAAAAGGGTCATGCTTTTTAGATGATTTCTTATTGCATTTTAGCATAGACTAGTGGATCCACTTAGTAGTTAGGTTCTATTCCCTTGGAAAGGTATAGGACGACCTTGGCAGCGTGAGGCAAAATGATGTATCATCACATAGCTTTTAAGTGATGGTTGTCAGTTAGAGAAACTCCCACCAGCCAGATCTGCATCTAGAGAAGCTACTGCAGGGGTAGGCGGATGAGCAAACTGTCTTTATGCTATCACTAGTCTCCAAGAGCAAGAGGATTCACTAGATGTTGTCACTGGTATGATCCAAGTCTTTAATTTGGATGTTTATGCTTTGCTAGATCCAGGAACGAGTTTATCTTTTGTAACTCCTTATGTTGCGATGAATTTTGATGTTCTTCCTGAGCAACTTCTTGATCCCTTCAGTGTTTCTACACCTGTTGGTGAGTTTATTCTAGCTAAGAGAGTCTATCGTGATTGTACCATTTCCGTCTATCACAAAAGTATCATGGATGACTTAGTTGAGTTAGATATGGTAGATTTTGATGTCATTCTAGGTATGGACTGATTTCATGCTTGTTATGCATCAATAAATTGTAGAACTCGAGTAGTCAAGTTCCAGTTTCCCAGTGAACCAGTTAGAGTGGAAGAGTAGTTTAGTAGTGCCTAAGGGTCTTTTTATTTCGTACCTTAAGGCGAGAAAATTAGTGTCCAAGGGGTGTGTCTATCACTTAGTCCGAGTTAATGACTCTAGTGTTAAGATACCTCATATTCAGTCAGTTCCAGTATTAAAAGAGTTTCCAGAAGTCTTTCCAGATGATCTTCCCGGAGTCCCTCCTGAGAGAGAAATAGACTTCGGTATAGATATTCTTCCCGATACTCGTCCTATATCTATTCCGTCATATAGGATGGCACCATCAAAGTTGAAAGATTTCAAAGAGCTATTGAAAGATCTCCTAGAGAAAGTTATCATTTGACCAAGTGTCTCACCTTGGGGCGCTTCAGTCTTATTTGTGAGAATAAAAGATGGTTCCCTTAGAATGTGTATAGATTACCGTCAGTTGAACAAGGTTACTATCAAGAATAAGTACCCTCTTCCGAGAATTGATGATCTATTCGATCAACTTCAGGGTGCTTCTTGTTTTTCTAAGATAGACAAATCAGGCTACCATCAGTTGAAATTAAGGGAACGTGATATTCCAAAGACAGCATTCAAGACCCGTTATGGTCATTATGAGTTTCTGATCATATCGTTCGGTTTAACTAATGCACCTGTAGCGTTCATGGACCTTATGAACATAGTATTTAAGTCTTATTTAGATATGTTTGTTATCGTATTCATTGATGACATTCTAATCTATTTGAGGAGTGAGGAAGATCATCTTAGTCATCTCAAAATAGTTCTCCAAACTCTCAAGGATAAGAAGTTGTATGCTAAGTTGTCTAAGTGTGAGTTCTAGCTTGAGTCTGTGGCATTCCTAGGTCACATTGTTTCTAATGATGGAATTAGAGTTGATACTCAGAAAATAGAGGCAGTGCAGAATTGGCCTAGACCCATATCTCCAAATGACATTAGGAGTTTCTTGGGATTGGCTGGCTATTATAGAAGGTTCGTCGAGGGATTTTCATGTATATGATCTCCTTTGACTAAGTTGACTGAGAAAACAGTTAAGTTTCAATGGTCTGAAGCTTGTGAGAAGAGCTTTAAGGAATTGAAAAAGAGGTTGAGTATTGCCCCAATATTGACCTTACCAGAGGGTACGCAAGGCTTTGTGGTTTATTGTGATGCGTCCAGAGTCGGTTTGGGTTGTGTGTTAATGCAGAATGAAAAATTTATAGCTTATGCCTCCAAACAACTTAAGGTTCACGAGAGGAATCATCCAACCCATGATCTAGAGTTGGATGCCATAGTATTTGCTTTGAAAATATGGCGTCATTATCTTTATGGTATTCATGTGGATGTGTTCACTGATCACAAGAGACTTCAGTATGTGTTTAGTCAGAAATAGCTCAATCTCATATAGATAAGGTGGTTAGAATTACTCAAGGATTATGACATGAGTATTCTTTATCACCCAGATAAAGCTAATGTTGTTGCTGATGCCTTGAGTAGATTATCTATGGGTAGTACCACCCATGTTGAGGAAGAAAAGAGGGAGTTAGCGAAAGATGTGCACATACTTGCACGATTAGGAGTTCGACTAATGAATTCCACAGAAGGAGGAGTAGTGGTGATGAATGGGGCTGAATCATCACTAGTGTCAGAAATGAAAGAGAAACAAGACCAAGATCCTATTTTGGTTGAATTAAAGACAAATGTTCATAAGCAAAAAGTAATGGCTTTTGAACAAGGGGGAGATGGTGTATTGAGGTATCAAGGTAGGTTGTGTGTACCAAGGGTGGATGAACACCAAGAGAGGATCATAGAGGAAGCACATAGCTCCAGATATTCTATCTATCCGAGTTCCATAAAGATGTATTGTGACTTGAGAGAAGTATATTGGTGGAATAGTATGAAGAAGAGTATTGTTGAGTTTGTTGTTAAATGCCTGAATTGTCAACAAGTTAAAGCAGAGCACCAAAGGCCCGATGGTATGGCTCAGAATATAGAACTTCCGAAATAGAAGTGGGAGATGATTAATATGGATTTCATCACAGGTTTACCAAGGTCTCGCAGGCAACATGATTCTATTTGGGTGATTGTTGATAGAATATCAAAATCAACCCACTTTTTACCGATAAAGACTACCCATTCAACAGAGGATTATGCTAAGTTGTATATTCAAGAGGTAGTCAGACTTTATGGGGTTCTGGTATCGATTATTTCAGATAGAGGAGCACAATTTACTGCACAGTTTTGGAAGTCATTCCAGAAAGGCTTAGGTTCAAAGGTGATTTTGAGTACTGCATTTCATCCTCAGACTGATGGTCAAGCAGAGCGCACTATTTAGACTTTAGAAGATATGTTGAGAGATTGCGTGATTGATTTTCAAGGGTAATTGGGATGATAATTTACCTCTCATAAAGTTTTCTTACAACAATAGTTTCCATTATAGCATCCAAATGACTCCTTATGAAGCTCGTTATGGAAGAAAATATAGATCTCCTGTTGGATGGTTTGAAGTTAGTGAAGTTGGGTTGATAGGACCAGACATAGTTCATCAAACTATGGAGAAAGTGAAAGTTATTCAAGAGAGGTTGAAAACAGCGCAGAGTCGTCATAAATCCTACACTGATGTTAGGAGAAGAGACCTAGAGTTTGAAGTAGATGATTGGGTATACTTGAAAGTTTCACCCATGAATGGTGTTATGAGATTTGGTAAGAAGGGGAAACTTAGTCTCCAGTATTTTGGTCCTTACAGAATATCCAAGAGGATTGGCAATGTAGCTTATAAGTTAGAGCTACCACAAGAGTTAGTAGAGGTTCATCCGGTATTCCACATTTCTAAGCTGAAGAAGTGTATGGGCGATCCATCACTTATCATACCTACTAAAGATATTGGTATCAAGGATAGCTTATCTTATGAGGAGATTCCTGTTCAGATTCTAGATCTTTAAGTGCGCAAGTTGAGGACCAAGGAAGTAACATTAGTCAAAGTTATTTGGAGAAATCAGTTTGTTGAGAAAGCTACTTGGGAAGCTGAGGAGGATATGAAGAAGAGATATTCACATCTCTTTGAGCCCAGATAAATTCCATATCAAGGTACTAATTCTCTTCTTAGTACTCCTTAATTGATATAACGAATGTGTTAGGTTTGCTTGTTGGGTGTTTGAGTTGAATGCTAGATGTTACACCCTTAGCCTACAAAGAGTAATCTCATTTGAGGATGAATGTTCCCAAGGGGGAGATATTGTAACACCCTGCTACTAGAAAGACTTAGAATTAGAAAGAAACCGTTTTTGGAAAAAATAAAATTTGGAAAATTTGATAAAGTTAAGCTAAGTATGAATTTTGGGTCACCTTCAAATGGCAATAACTCCAAGATCAGGATGAGTTAGGTGTGCTAAAAGATACCGTAGGAAAGATCTTTGAATTATCTTTCCAACGCCACCGAGTTTGCTCAATTTCAAATTTGTATGAGGGAGATATGCCTATTTGAAGTTGTATTGTCTAGATAAGGAAAGTCAAAACCGGATTTTAGAAGGGTATTATGGTCTTTTCACTACCCAATTTGCTTAATTCGTTTTTGGTAATTACTTAGGGGTATAAACTGAATTGGTTCAGTTTACACACTCAAATTATACGCTATGGTTTTAGAGAAAGAACTCAAGAGGAGAAAAGAAGAAGAAAGGTCAAGAATCGTCGATTTCTTGAGGAATTGATTGCGGATTTCGCCAAGGATTCGATCCTATAAGGTATGCAAGTTTACATAGCATTGGGTTCGTTCACCCACGCACCAAACATGCATATTTTAGTATGATTTTCGTCCTAAGAGATTGAGAATTTGATGTTCTTGAGTTGTGTTCTCGAATTGCTTTCGTTTTTGCATTTGTGATGAGATTGAAGAGTTCTTGAGACTTAATGTCGATTGTTAGAGTTGTTCTAAGTTAGATTCTAGTGTATATGTTCTGGGTATCTGAATCTTAAGAGGAACTGAGAAAAAGAATTTAGGTGAATTGGGGTTAGAAAATAAAGAAGGAAAAAGTCAAGCAAATCTGGGTACCAGGTCCGCGACACGGACCTGTTCCTCAGGATTGGAAAAACTTTCTCCGCATCGCGGAGAGGTCACGGACCCTTCTGCCTCAAAATTTATTTCGCGAGTAAATATTTAGATGTATCTCCGCGTCACGGACTTGCTTCCAGACAATGATTTCTTGATTTGTTTCTCATGTTTAACTATCTAAAAACATTCCTAAACATCACGAGATCTTTCCTATCACAAATCACAACCTTGAATCCATAAATTTCAAATTCAAGGAAAGTTAAGAGCCAAATCTAGAGAGTTCTTAAAGTTTCTTCAAAAGTCTTTTGCAAATGCTTTAAACTTGTTTTAAGACTTGAGTTTTGAGTTGAGTATAGAGTAAAGAGTGAAGTTCATTTCTTCAAAAGAGTATATGGGGACTATGTATTCCCAAAGAGTAAATGTTTTCACATTTAAACAAGAAAGGAAATATCAATTTTCAATAGAGTCTTTGAGCTAGTTTTTCAGTAAAGAGAAAATGCTCTCACAATTAAGCAAGAGAGGAAACTTTGATTTCCAAGAGAGCCTTTGAGCTAAGTTTTTGAGGAATAATCTCAAACCACATAAAGGAGTTATGTTTTTAAACATATGAGCTAGTAATATTTTGGGAGTAGTATTGAACACCGACATGGGAGAGAATTCAGACAACTCACAGCCCCCATAAACCACATAGCCATCATGGGTTGAAAAGTGTCATACTTTTTAGATAATTCTTAGTGCTTTTTAGCATAGACTAGTGGATCCACTTAGTAGTTAGGCTCTATGCCCTTGGCAAGGTATAAGATGTCCCTGGAAGCGTGAGGCAAAGCGCAGTATAGTCACATAGCTCTTAAGTGATGGTTGTCAGTTAGATAAACTCCCACAGTTATTATTTTTATTCTTATATACACAGAGTTATTTGTATTATTATATACACAGAGTTATTTGTATTCTTATATACACAGAGTTATTTGTATTCTTATATACAAACAAAGTTTATATTGTATCTTTGCAGACAGACTGAGTTACTTTTGTATTTCTAAATACACAGATTTGTTATTATTGTTTTAAAAGTTTTTCTTTATATTTCATTTCTATTATTGCTTTATATTGAATTGAGTTATGTTGAGTTGAGCCGAGGTATGTTCTTTCTGTTCCTTTCAAGCTTATGTATTGTTCTAGAATTCCCCTCGCATGCTCGTACATTCAATGTACTGACGCCATTTGGCCTATAACGTTGTTATGATGTAGATACAGGTAACTAGGATCAACATCAAGCGCATCGTTGATTCTAGTTGAGCTTCAGAGTTGTTGGTGAGCCTCGTTTCTTTCGGAGGACCCCTTTTTATTACTTTATCATTTTAGTTCATTAGGATATCGTGGGTCTTGTCCCGACGTCCATCTCAGTTGTTAGAGGCTTCATAAACATTTAGTTGATGATAGTTCTTGAGTCTTTCCAATCCTGTTTTGATGTTTGAAACTTGCAGATTCATTTTCTGTGTTTTCCCTGATCAAACTAGAAGTTACCAAGGAAGAGTGCCATTTTGGCTAATGAATGTTTCTCTATACATTCTAAGTTATCTATTGAGATTTCAGTTTACTTTTTAAAGTATTTTTATCATGAGTAAGTCTTCTGCTAAGAGTTAAGCCAAATCAAGAGTTCGCTTGGGGCCATCAATTGTTCTCGAGTGCCAGTCCCACCCAGGGTGTAGATTCGGGGTGTGACGCCACCCCTATATATGTGATAACACGGTGTTGTTATTTTTTCTTGGACGAATCATGCTTGGTTGAATAAATTAAAATTGTTTACTAGTATATATATGAACTATATCTTTGTTGGGTGTAAGACAAATAATTTATTATATATATGATTTCACATACAAATATATTCTTTAATTTTAATTTTTAGTTTTTTCGGTAAAATGAAATGAAACTTTTCTCAGTTAACTATGAACAGTCATATAACTATCTTTTATTTATGTACACAGACAATTGATAAGTCAAATATGAGCGTTAATAAAAAGAACGTTCAAAGCACATATGGTTAGATGACAACAAAAATACACAATAAATATTGTCTATAAGGTAATATTAATGAGATACGACTAATTACATGATTGAACCTCATCAAATTGAAATAAATATATACGATATTGCTATTAACTAATAAAATTTTTCATTGACCATCTTCGTAGGTTTGTGTGAATAAGATATATATATATATATGACGATCCACATTGAACATTCACAAAAGAATCTGCAATATTATTTTGTGCAAAACTTATTATTCAAATCTTCGCTTAAATTTTCTGAATTGATCATCACGTGTTATTATTATAAGTGGGAAACTCCTAACCTCAAAGTTGGATTACCATTTTACCCTTATCTTACCCCTAAAATAAATTAAATATTAATATATATATAGTTAATTAAATATTAAGTAATACTTATATTTAAATTCATACATCAAACAAGATCTTAATGCAATCATATATTCATGTACTATATGTGGGTAATGAAGAGTCTAATAACCTTCAATTTTAATTTGTAAGATAAGTAAGAGGTAACGAAGAGTCTATCAATGACACTCACACAACATTATTTATATTCCCTTATTTCATCCAAGTTTGTCATCATCTTGCATTCTACATTAGGTATGTCTACATCATTTGTAAAATTTTCATTACCAATTTGTAATTGTAAGAATTCTTAGAGATTCATTTATTTGTATTCCTTAAATTTCAGGCATATTCTTCTTCTTTTTGTTGAGAAATATGTAAATTATCATAGTTACAAGATGAATATTCTCCAATATGAAGTTGTAAGTGAATTTTTATTTTTCATATCTCCATCTTTTTGAGTTTTTAAATATAACTCCGTATGATTACTATATTTTTGTATTCTTCATTTCTTCTATCTTTAGAATATATATTATAAAGCTAATCCCAATTTAGATTTATAATTAATTATTTTGAGGGTAAGCATGTTAAATTTCGCAGACTATTTTCATAACTAGACCCGTAAAAGAGCAAGTCTTTGATAAACATTTATCTTTTTAAAACAATATGTTTGTACTTTTTCCTTTTTATATGTAATCTCAAATGTTTAGAAAATTCATGTACTTAACTATTACAGAGAAGTACAAAAATGAGTGCAAAAGTAAAAATAAAATAAGAAATAATGTAAAGTAAAAAAGATGACTAAATGTTGCATTGAATTTTATTGTATTAGAATTCATATTTAATTTTTTTATATATAGATCCTTTCAATGTATAGTTCAAGAAACATAGTGTATATGTATTTTTAACATAGTCATGCTTTCTTTTTTGTTTATTTTTTTAATGATTTTAGTTTTTTTATACATATGAAATATTTTGTCTATAGCAAGTCGTCTACTAACAAAATGTAATTCAATCGATATGCCAATATTTTTGTCTATATATTTTAATGTGATGTCTTTTATTATGGATGTCATGTCTTTATTTACTTTTCTTTCTTTTTCGTTTGAACTTGTAATTTTTTCTATAAATTTGATGTGACATACCACCTAGACATGTTGTAAAAAATTTCTTTATACGTATCTTTTTTATAGCCAATTTCTCTTTTTGAATTATTAAAACTTACGTTTAGTAATTAAAATATATTAATCCTCTGATATAATAAAAGGTTTATTTTTCATGAAGCATTAAAAATATCAAACCTCCAATATCTGACACAAGATTTTCATGCTATATTTTGTGAAGAGTTATATTCTTATCTAACTTACATACAAAAGGATTTAGCTTTGAACTTAGCAGTGATGAATTTATGTACACTCCACTATGATATATTTACTTAGGGATAAGGTAGAAGTACCTCCTTATACTATGACCCAAATTCCAGAGATACACCTTAACTAAACTAAGGTCCTATTACCCCCCCCCCTAAACTCGTTATTTTTGTAATTTTGTACACTTTTTTTACTTACGTAGCAACCAAATATCTCTCACGCGCATCAACTGCGTAGAGTCACGGGGTGTGTTATATAAGCCAAAAGGTGTACAATATTATATATAAAATGAGTTCAGGGGGGAAATAGGTGATGAGTCCACAATTTGGACTCATTTAGGGCTATATTTTGATAGAATTAGTGTCTGCAAATGTATATTTTATCTCAATATCTGATGAAAATCCTTAAGTTTCAGGTATTTGGAGTTTGAGGCAAAACATGGACACTACTTGGCAAGAAGGAACAAGGCGGATGAAAAGAACGAATAAATCAAAGCTTGAGGATCGCCGAGCCCAGTTGGCGAGTCACCGATCGGCCTGGAGAGCGCCTTTTGTTCCAATGTGCTGATCCCTGAAGAAAATGATCAAGTTGGTGATGAAATGGAGTATTTGGTGCGTCGCCGAGAAGTTTCGCGAAGCAGTACCATATCGCCCAACGACTCAAAATGCGAAGAGGCTAAAGCAGAAAGAGGATTTAATCAACCAAAAGGTGAATCGCCGAGTGTGTCGGGGATCCTGACTAACTTCGCCGAAGGGTCCTCTACAACACAAATTTTCAAAAACTATAAATACTTGTTTAAATTTCTAGCTTAAAGAGACTATTATTTTTTGAACTTTTGACAGTTTTTAGAGAGTTGAAGTTTTAGAGGGTTTTGGAGACTTTGCTCTATGACCTTGAAGATTCAAAGGGTTTCAACTCCAAGAAATTGGACTTGAGTCTAGAAGATTCTTCACTTTTGACGTGTTTTAAGACTTAATCCTTCATACCCAGTTGATGGAAACTGATATTGGTATATATTTTTATCTTTTTTACATGTCTAGCTAAAACCCCAATTCTTGGGGTGTGATTTGTGAATATGGGTTAGATTATCTGTTGGGTCTTGCTTGGTGATGGCGTATTTGTTGTTTATTTGTGATTTTGTTTAGTAGTTGTGTTTGAACTTAGTAAAGTTGTAGTTGCAAATACGATTTCATCTTTGTGTTTTTGGCTTGCTTGAGAGAGAGGTTCGAAAATCAAGACTACTAAATTGATATCCGATGGTATTTGGTCGACATGGGTTCAGCCCGAGAGAATGAATCCTAGTCCTTCTCACACACATTCAGCTTGAGAGAGTGAATGGGCTAAGGTGGAGCCTGTGCTTAAAGCGTCAACTCGGTGTTCGAGAGAAACCGAGTTGATTCGGGGTAAGTTGCGAGAGAGAGAATTTACACCACTAAAGTCTAGCCTAGTTACAAACATTCAACTATTTTCTATCAATAGCAATTTACTCAATTGTCTAGTTTATCCCATATTCCTATCACATCCCAAGAATCCCCGTCTCCTAATTCGTATCCTCTTATTTTCACTGTTTTTAGTTGTTAATTGCTACAAGCCCCCATTGATAATTGACATTCGTGTCAACCCCTCGATTTAATTATGTTTGTAATCGATAATGTCTTTAACTATGGTTGACTAAAGCATATTCGCGCTTAACCTTAAATTCTCAGAACCGCTCCCTTGGGACTCGACCCCAACCCATTCGGTTGGGTTATATTACTATTGTACGATCGTAGACACTTGAATTGGAATTTGTGTCTTAATTACGTAAACATCAAAATGGCACTGCTGCCGGGGAGTGGTGTTACTTGAGAATTTTTTATTTAGCCAAAATTTGCTTTTGTTAGTTATAGTTTACTTACCTTATTTTTAGTTTTGTTTTTCTTGTTTGTGATTAAAACAGGAAGTATGAGTGTGAATGGCAGCAATGGCAGCCAAGTAGGTCATCAAGATGAAATTGGAAACCTCAACGATGCTAATGAGCCTCATGATAATGACCCACACCTCATGGGTGGTATTGGTACCATTCGCTTGCCTCCGGCTGAAGGGAATGCAGTATTCCACATCACGAGTACTATGTTGCAACTCTTGCAATTAAAGGGGCTTTTTAGTGGATTGGCTTATGAAGACCCTCATGAGCACATTCAAAATTTCATGGATGTATGCGGACCACTTTCCTTCAAGAACATATCTCAAGAGTCTATTCGATTACGGTTGTTCCCATTCTATTTGATGGGTGAAGCATGCAAGTGGCTAGCTGAATTGCCACGCGACTCAATCACTTCGTGGGAGGAGTTGGTCATCACATTTAATGTGCGATTTTTCCCTCCTTCCAAGATGATGACTCTTCGGGACAATATCTAAAGCTTTAAGCGTTTGGAGGGCGAGCCAATTCATTAAACTTGGTTGTGATTCAAGAAGTTGGTGCTCCAATGCCCAACTCATGCCTTACCTGACAATGTATTGTTGCAGTATTTTTACTGGAGCATTGACTCGGTAAACAAGGGCGTTGCTGACCAACTTTCTCCGGGAGGTTTGATACAACCTTACGTGGTAGCAACACAACTATTGGATGGCATGACCACGATAATTCGGGCTTGGTACACCCGTGAAGACCAAATTTCCCCTCTTACATTCAAATTGACCAAGGAGCAGATGGAAAAAGATCAAGAGAGGGACCAAAACATTACCAAGACATTTTGTCTAAAAATGTCATGGGAGCTGGTGCTCGAGGTGTCAATGTTGTGTGTGTCGGATGTGCTAATCCTGAAGAGGCAAAGTTTGAGACTTTGTACAATGAGAAGGTGAACTTTTTAGCCAACCAAGGCGGTGGTTATCGTTCAAACTACCCTAGGCAAGGTGGTAACTAAGGTAGGGATAAGGATGAAGGTTGAAAAGATCGTGAATGGAGAGACCGTAATCCTAATTGGAAGGACGGGGAGAAGGACATATATGTACCTCCCCACGAGCGCCAAAAGCCAAAGGATTCGGAGGGCGGTAGGTCTGAGGATATACTTTCTCGCATCCTTAACAAAGTCGAAGGGTCAAACAAGATCTTGAAAGAGATGAAGGAAGATATGTCGACCCTTAGTCAAACCGTTACGTCCCATTCAGTATCCATCAAGCAGTTGGAGACCCAAATGGGTCAGCTATCGTCTCACATAAATCCGAGACAAAAAGGGGGATTGCCTAGTGACACTATGGTCAACCCCAAGAATGAGGTTTGAAGGTGAACATGCGTCATGCCGCGACATTGACTAAGGCACTATTTGGGAGGCAACCCAAAACCCTTTACTGCTTTATTTTGTTTTGATAAAATAATAGTGTGCTGATTATGCAGGTGGAAGTGTGGAAAGTGTTCGAAAAGTGCAGTTTGGTGAGCTGAAAGTCCATTCAGCGAGTCGCCGAAGAGGTCGGCGATCCCAACCCAGTCTATCGTTCGACTCAAGGTAATTATATGTTGAAGTATGTAAAACTCGGCGAGCCCAGGAGTAAGTTTGGTGAATTGCCAACCAGGTTAGCGATCTTGATGTAGACCGCCATTTGGATCCTCATATTGGTTGAAGTCTGTAAAACTCGGCAAGCCCAGGAATAAATTTGGCGAATCACCAACCAGGTTGGTGATCCCGATATAGACCGCTATTTGGATCCTCATATTGGCTGAAAGTCCTATAAAACTCGGTGAGCCAAGTGACCACTCGGCGCGTCACCGAGTGGCTTGGCGAGCACGACTAATGTCGCCGAATGGGCAAGAACTGGACGGTTTCAGTCGACCAAAGGTTTAAAAGTTCTAATTCATTCTCTTTCCCTCACTTTTTATCTTCACAAACTCACATCCACACCCTAGTTTCGATATTTCCTCCATTGTTAGAATATTTTTAGTATTGATTTGTGCTTGAAGCTGGATTACATTGGCGCCTAGTGCTTCAAATTTTCACGTATTCGACAACAAAGGTTGGTTTTCTATACCCCGAGCTCAGTTTATAATCATAACTTAGTGTTATGTGTTGGACTTCTCTGATATGGATTGTTCTCATCTGTGCCTATATTAGCTTACTAAATCTGACCCATATTGTCTAAATTTTGAAATTTTGTAAGTTGTTGCTTTGAAATGATTAAAGTATTGTGGGAAGGTATTTGAGTGTTATGGATTTGAGCTTCATTTGACTGGTGCATGCTTTGGTTTCGTTTTCGGGTATTGCGGGGTTGAATACGAGAAGTTAGATTGAAAGTAAGCACGTTGGGTCGTTCGGCGAGCTGGGTTGCGTCCGCTGAACCACTCGGTGGTTCGCTGAAAGACCCTCTCTTTCGCCAACTTTCTGAACCTTTCTAGCCAATCCCTTCGGCGAGTCCGCTCTAGATTGCTAAAGAGATTCGGCGACTCGCCAACTTGAGCGGCGAGTTTGTCTGCAACTGCCTTGATAAGAATTTGATTCAATGTTTTTCTAACTTTTTCTTGAGGATTTGCAGATATGGTGAAATCAAAAGCTGCTGAGAGAATCATACCAGCCCAAGAGAAGGCTAAGGGGAAGGCAATAAACGAGAACACCGTTACATCCAGAGAGAAAACTACCATACCTCCCACATCTGATGGGAAGGAGGATAAAGGAAAGGGAAAGGAAGCCAAGAGAATCTATGCATCTTCTAGTCTGAAGCTTATTTCAAGGATTCCATGAAACCCTAAGGTACCTTCATGGTCCCGGGAGTTCTATGCAGCTGTGAATACCTTTTGGGCGAAGTCACAAGTGGCCAATCCTAATGGACCAGGCACTGATGAGGCCCAAGAGATAGTTCCAGGTTTTGATGTCCAAATTCAGAGTGCGGCATTGGGCACTAAGGCCCCGACAGATGGAGAGACTGCGTAGACAGGACCTTTCTTTACCTCCCTCTCTGTCTTTCTTTATTTTACATTCTGGATATTATGTTATTTGCATTTGAGGACAAACACTTTTGTTTGTGGTGGGGAGAGGCCCACCTTTGTGCATATTTTATTTTGTTTATATAGTTGGGTTGTGAGCTATGATTGTGTTAACATTGTCTTTGTGGATGTTTGAGCTTATGGCTCTGTGTTTTGAATCACAAAATGATTTTGACCCCTCTAAAAATGTGTGTTGAATGTGGCTATTCTTTTTCAAAAATTTGAGTCTCGATTTCGATTAATATCGATGACTCGAATAGTACTCTTAATCGAACGAACATGAATGTGCGGCTACGACGAGGCCAAATGAAGTCACATAGACAATATGTGAACTCTTTGCATCTCGTTGTGACTAGCCAATTATCGAATTAAGTCTCTTGTGATGACCGTTGCACACTAGCAACAATGTGGAGTCTTGTTTGACTATAGTGTCAATGCCTATTGAGATAAGCTTGCCGTGAATTGTGCATGATGGATCCTAGAATTTACCCCGTTGGTCCAGTCGACTAAGTAAGACTATCTCTTGAGATGATCTGAGGCAAGTTCGAAGAGTGTGAGATAATTTGTCATATACCTCTTTTGTGGCCTACCTTATAAGTGTGTGAACCTCTTTTGAACACCTCTTGAGCCTTACTTTTCTTTGGAAGAAACTTGATGAAAACATAACCTCCCTTTATCCATTACCCATAATCCTCATGAAGTTGTGGTTAGTTTGAATAACCAACTTAGGCCAAAAGCCTAAGTTGGGGGTGTGGTAAAAAGAAAAGGTAAGTCAAGAAGTGCAAGAAAGTCCCTTCTACCCATGATTTTGAGAAAAAAAAATGAAACCCCTCCATATAAAAAAAAGAATGAAAAAGATGTGGAATAAAGTTAGAAAGATACAAAGAAAATGGGGTTCCCAACTAGCCATGGGAAATGAACAATGGGACTACTTGTGAGCACAAATAAGAACGATGAAGTAAAGGAAATGAAGTGTTATTCACACCACATTTCATGAGGACCATAGCCACTGATCCTAAATGACCATACCTTTGCACTCATCCCCATTTCAAGCCTTAAAAAGACCTTTTAGATCTTGAGTGAGCTGAAGCAAGTGTTCATTGGAAAATACGGGTAAACCTATGGGTGAAATCATGCATTGTATTCATCTTTGTAAGTGTGAGCGCTGCATTTGATTCCGAAGCTTTTTAAATTTGAACCATTGTGTGTGAATATGGAATCATTCTTTGTATGAGGGCATTTGAACACTTTGGTTTCACTTGAACTTGCATTTGAAGCAAGTATTGTGAGCATGAGATTCTCTGATAATGGTGAGTCACAACTTGAATCTTTGAGTGCACAATTGATCTTTGCATAAGTAAATTGATTCTTGTTGTGTGCATTCATGATTAAGTCTTGTGTAGCACTGTTCCAGACACCCTTTTTGAACGGCTGAACTTGAGTTTGCTTGAGGACAAGCAACATTTTAAGTAGGGGGTGTTGATGAGTCCACGATTGGACTTATTTAGGGCTATATTTTGATAGAATTAGTGTCCGCAAATGCATATTTTGTCTCAATATCTGATGAAAATCCTTAATTTTAAGGTATTTGGAGTTTGAGGCAAAGCATGGACACTACTTGGCAAGAAGGAACAAGGCGGCTGAAAAGAACGAAGAAATTAAGGCCTGAGGATCGCTGAGCCTAGTTGTCGAGTCACCGATCGGCCTAGAGAGCACCTTTTGTTCCAGTGTGCTGAGCCCTGAAGGAAACGGTCAAGTCGGCGATGAAATGGAGAGGTCGGCGCATCGCCGAGCAGTTTTGTGAAGCAGTACCATATCGCCCAACGACTTAAAACACGAAGAGGCTAGAGGCTAAAGCAGAAAGGCAATTTAATCAACCAAAAGGAGGATCACCGAGTGTCGGCGATCTCGAATAACTTTGCCGAAGGGTCCTCTACAACACAAATTTTCAAACACTATAAATACTTGTTTAAATTTCTAGCTTAAAGAGACGATTGTTATTCAAACTTTTGACAGTTTATAGAGAGTTGAAGTTTTAGAGGGTTTTGGAGACTTTGCTCTAAGACCTTGAAGATTCAAAGGGTTTCAACTCCAAGAAATTGGACTTGGGTCTAGAAGATTCTTCACTCTTGACGTGTTTTAAGACTTAATCCTTCATACCCAGTTGATGGAAACTGATATTGGGTCGACATGGGTTCAGCTCGAGAGAGTGAATCATAGGCCTTCTCACACACATTCATCTCGAGATAGCGAATGGGCAAAGACGGAGGCTGTGCTTAAAGCGGCAACTCGGTGTTCGAGAAAAATCGAGTTGATTCGGGGTAAGTTGCTCAAGAGAGAATTTACCCCTACTAAAGTCTAGCCTAGTTACAAACATTCAACTATTTTCTACCAATAGCAATTTACCCAATTGTCTAGTTTATCCCATATTCCTATCACATCCCAAGATTCCCCGTCTCCTAATTTGTATCCTCTTATTTTCACTGTTTTTAGTTGTTGATTGCTACAAAGGCCCCATTGATAATTGGCATTCGTGTCAACCCCTATATTTAATTATGTTTGTAATCGATAATGTCTTTAACTATGGTTGACTAAAGCATATTCAGGCTTGAACTTAAATTCTCAAAACCGCTCCCTTAGGACTCGACCCCAACCCATTCGGTTGGTTATATTACTATTGTACGATCGTAGACACTTGAATTGAAAGTTGTGTCTTGATTACTCAAACATCAATAGGACCTTAGTTTAGTTAAGGTGTGTCTCTGAGATTTCGGTCATAGTCTAGGGGGGTACTTGTGCCTTCTCCCTATTTACTTTTATAAATTAACTTTTCTAATGTCAATTAGGGAACAAACGTTGAACGCATGTTCCCAGGACTAGTATATATATATATATTGTATATGCAGTTCCATTTTTTTCTTGATATTATTGATATGTTACTCGAACTCTTCAAATATATTAACGGATCATGTGTGTCAGATTCTCAAAATAGTGTAATATTTGGTCATGTAGAGCAGTGGTGTTTACCGTGAGCTTGTCTTTGGTTAGTTGACATCTGTATTAGGATCTTGTCGTGATTAGGTTGTTGGGCTAGCACCTCTAGGTATGTTCCTTTGTCTTGGTCACTTACTCAGTTTATTCTATTCATTTAGCTTTGTTTACCTGTATTACTATAATATCTCTTCGTTGGGTACTTGTGTTGTACTTTCCTTACTTATTTGTTATTTATACTTGCATTGTCTTTGGAGCTTAGTCATCCTATGTCTATTGAGTATCGCTTATTGGTACTCATACTGTCACGACCCAGGGGTACCCCCTAGATGTAACAAGGCGTATAAGACCCCGAAAGGCCTCATACAAGCCACTTAGCATATCATAACATAATGTAATAGAAATGATGCGAAATTTTAAAACATTTTCAATAACATCAAAGTCTTTTATAAAACGAGCGGAAGTATATTACAATTTATCTCAAACCATCTAGTACATGAAAATATTTGGGACGGAGCCCTTACAATAGTCTAAACATAAAACGAAAGACATAAGAGCATGGTGGCTATCTCTTCGAATACTATGAGGACTCACCAATGCTTCAATCCTTGCTTCTACTAAGATCCTAGCCACGGAGATGGAAGTCAATATCGTCGGACCCTACATTTGGTAAGACTGTAGGCAAGAGTATGCGTTAGTACAAAATATACTAAATATGATAGCTAGAAATAATCATCAACATGAGCATGACATAAGCATTAGTCAATATAAGACATAATCCATAAGCATAAGAGATAGTAACATAAGTCATAAGCATAGTCAATAGATTTAAGTCATCATACATAAAGAAATACTTCATAAGTAACCTCAAAGCATACTTAGCCAAAACATGGGTGATCCCCCCCATATATCTCACTCATCAAAGTAGACCACCTTGGGCCATCTTTCAAGTTCATCACCTTTTGTTCTCATCTTTAACTTATCTCTCCTAGACAAGGGGAATCACCTCTAGTCATACATGTCATGGAAGGCCTTTCAAGCTACAATCCAAATAATTCATTCTTTTACTTACATAGTTCACATTATTCTTGCTTTATTTTTCAAGACAAAGGGGATTCACCTTGATGCCCATTATGAAGGCTAATGGGTATTCACCTCTTGCCTTATTAAAGAATAATAGTTATTCGTCTCCATATTCATTTTAAGGAATCATAGGTATTCTCCTCCATGTCCTAATATGGTATGATGTAGGTATTCACCTCCATATCATTTTATAAGGATCATAGGTATTCTCCTCCATGTCCTAATATGGTATGATGTAGGTATTCACCTCCACATCATTTTATAAGGATCATAGGTATTCGTCTCCATGTCCAAATATGGTATGATATAGGTCTTCGCCTCCACATCATTTTATAAGGATCATATGTATTCGCCTTCATGTCCACCATGTTATGATATAGGTATTTGCCTCCATATCACTTTAAAGACTGATGGGTATTCACCTCTTGTCTTGTTTTAGAAGTTATATATTAAGGGTAGTCACCTCACACTTCTTATCTCATGACATGGGTAATCACCTCATGTTTATTTATTTAGGAATATGGGAAATTGTCACACCCCAAACTCAAGGGGCGCAACTGGCTCTTAATGCCAAAACTCAAGCCTGAGCCGACCCTGCTGAACCATTTGCTACTAGCGCATTGCAGCCACACGCAATCAAAAAATCAAACAAGTATATCTCGGCTTAAAATTAAGCCATTGGCCGGCAAGGCCCCTGCCAACTGATCTATAAAAGAAACAGCTACTCCCAGGAGATCATATAAATAAATAGTCAACTAGCACAGAAGTCCTGATTGGGCCGTCGAGGCCACCATGATATCTATACCAAAACTAAAAGCATGTATATATTAATACAAACAGCTCACAAGCTTCAGCAAACCAACCACATAGGCCAGTATGGCCATAACGTAGCTATACACCCCACACACTAGTCTGCAAGCCTCTAAGAATAGTAAATATTTGTGGGACAGGGCCCCAGCCTACCCATAAAAATATATACAACAAAAGCTAACAAACCTCCACACTCTGGCAGCTCCGAAGGAAAGGGCTAGCCAACCGTATAAAAGTCAATCCTGCTGCTGAGGAGGTCTACTCGGATGTCTGTCGGGACCTGCATGCATGAATGCAGCGCCCCCAGGCAATGGGGCATCAATACAAAATAATGTACAGAGTATGAAAGGTTGTAGACTAAATGAGCAAGTATCATAATATACCAAAAGCAATCAGGTTAGGAAATCAAATTTAGA
>JAJOOS010004150.1:0-19387 GCA_029582725.1 Solanum chiquidenum | reverse complement strand
AGCCGATTTTCAACAAGTTGCATCCATTGCTTACTAGGTGCCATACCTTATAGTATACATAAAAATAAGATTTAGAAAAATAAAGGAAAATAAAAATCGAAATATGCGCACAACTTGTTACAATTAGTTTTACACAACTAAGTTGAACTCTAAGATCGCATTTTCTAGTGGACCTTAGCTACTTGTTCAGTTAATGAATTGTGGTATACTATCATATGACAAAGAATGAAGCAAATATAATTTTTCCTGCCAATATGTTGACATACCAAACTTGAACAACAAAAAGGAGTAAACTTAAAAAAATACAGAAAAGAACACCATATACAAAGCAAAATAGCTAGAATGTCTTTCTAAGAACTTGAAGGTTTTCTTCGGGATATCCTTAGCTTTTCACTCATGCTTTCATTCTTGTCTATCATTTATGATTATTTTCTATGATAATCTTATTTGTTGACGTGATTTCAATTTTTTTTTTAAAAAGCTAGTAGTTCCTTGTTGACCAGACAACGACATAAATGACCATTCAAATTGACTTGTCTATTGTAAAAAATAGAGCTTGGTGGACTATTTTTAGTTGATTGTTCAAAGACTCCAAAGTCTAGTAAATAAGTGATGTTAACAGATGTGTAGATTAACGACATGTAACAAATTAATGAAAGAAAACAATTACTTAACAGAGGAGACTGCTATTGATTCAATTATGAGAGTTCTTAATGAAAGTGCAAATGAGGTTATTGAAGAAACCATGAACCTTATTCTGGCAGCGATCAGAATGGTGGATTTCAAGCGCAGGAGGGAGAAAAATCAAGCTTCAGAACACACTACTATTAAATTAAACAAAGAAAATTTCTTGTCGTGAAATCCTTTGATGAACATTATATGGATACAAGAAAAACAGATCAACAAAAGTTGTTCATCATATGGATACAAGAAAAATGATCACTCCATAGTCATCGTTAAGGATTAATACGAGAATAGCAGATCAATAAAACTTGTTCATTCTAATTGCAGAAATTCCATTAAAAAGTGTTTTAAGTCGCTTATCTTTGGCTCCTAAAGTACATTAAGCTAAGAGAACAAGAATCTAATTATAGTATGAGCTTTGATGAACATTATATGGATACATCAGTTGATGAAATCATGGACTTGTTATACGAGGATCAGAAGACTGTACCAAAAAAGCCATTGAATCGTAAACCATTTATTCAAAATGATGGATCTGGTGAAACTAATAGGCCAGGAAAACATGCTACAGTTGTCAAGAATGATGCAGAGCAGATTTCTGCTGATTCAATGATGAGAGTTCTCAATGAAAGTGCAAATGAGGTTCTTGAAGAAACCATGAACCTTATTCTGGCAGCGACCAAAATGGTGGATTTCAAGCGCATGAGGGAGAAAAATTGAGCTCAGACTACTATTAAATTAAACAAAGAATAAGAGACAAATGCTAATGAATACACAGTCCTTAAGAATGCACAAGGAAACAGTTCTCAAACTGTAGTGGCTAAGAATTCAGCTGATAAGCCATTCAAGCATAGAAAGCTTGAGTGTCCAGGATTTGATGAGAACAACTGTAGGAGTGATTTGAATCACCAACTTCCTTGTTAGACACTTACCACGCCTAAAATAGGGAACTGCAGCCTGCTCTCTAATAATTAAACTATCTAGGTGAACAACAAAATGATCACTCCATAGTCATCGTTAATGATGAATACGAGAACAACATATCAACAAAAGTAGTTCATTATGATTCCAGAAATTCCAGAAAAGTGTTTTTAGTCGCTTATCTTTGGCTCCTAAAGTACATAAGCTAAGTGAACAAGAATTTGATTATAGTATGAGATTTGATTAACATTATATGGATAGGGACACCATAGTGAGTGAATTATACAGAATACTAGAGGAGTTCAAAAAGTGGCCATGTATTCGAAATTTTATACTCTGAACTCAACAAATGGATTAAAAGGAACTCGAGCAGATTTGAAGGAAGATTTAACTAGAATATGGGAGAGCATTGCGAATGAGGCTTCCTACACTGCTTGTGTGAGAACACCTACTACGATAAGAGGCGAAGTACATAGTTTCTTTTTGTGGAAATCGTGTATGCTATATGATTAGAAGATTCATTAGATCAAACAGGTTAAGTCTTAAGCCTGCTTTGGTGGTTAACACAGATTAATTACTGAAACAAGATTGACTTATCAATCGTCGAGTATAAAACACAGTAATCACTATCTTTAATTCACTGGTCAAAGACTCCAAATACAAGTGAATCAGTCAAGTTAAAATAATTATCGATTCACGACCCGCAACACACAAATAAAAGAAGACAATAACTTGTGTTGTAGTATATAGAAAATAATCAGTTTTGTTACTACAAGTTGATAAAGACTCCAATATAAAGAATTTGTGTTTTATAATCATCAACTAATAAAACGACAATCAGATATTCATTCATACAAGGAACTTTGGTGTCCATTGAATAAGGGAAATCACGAAGTAGAGAATAACATAAACAAGTGTCCTCTTAGTTATTTTTCAGGAAAAAAAGCTTTACTTTATGGGTTATAATGTGATTTTTCGAACACACAATATACTACAAACTTGAATACACTTCAACAAATTAAACCATCAATTAGAATCTGAACTCAATAAAACCAGAAAATTGGGCAAAATTGAACGACATAACAGAGAACAAGAAGAAAAAGAAAAGAAACCTTACCAGAATTTCATAGTAGAGAGAAGCAAACAAGGACGACACTGCTGATCGATAGAAAGGCTTTGAAGAAGATTTGGATAACCCTAGGTAGAACCTGCACTTGATCGAGATGAAAAAGAGATAGAGTGCGTTCTTGAGAATACGTAAAGGCAAAGTTAGGAGCATTGGGTATTGAGAGAAAACAGGATTTTTTTTAGATATCTAGGAAATAAAGTTTCTTTTGGCGCCTAATTTTTCAGCAAAAAAAAAGTTGATTTTAGTAAAAATTTTAGGGATGTTTGGGCGTTGTGGTCTCCCGCTAACTCTCTCAATTACAATTGGGACTAGTTATTAATATTTTTAGGGACCAACTTTCGCACCTTCTCAAAAACATATAGCTTTTAGGACCGAAATATAATCTCGTCCCAATATGTATAATTTTAGTGATAGGATTATTTACTCGTCCCTAAATGTTGGTCCTAAACAAGCCTTTTTCTTGTAGTGAAAAAAGGTTAGTAGTGATGCCAATTATGGCTATGTGACCTTATAAATTTCAGATGATAGATTGTGATGTTGTCTTTAGTATGAATGGGTTGCGTTATGGTTATATTTAGTTGATGTTAGAACCCAACTTAGTCATGACGAGTTTTGAGGTATGTTGAAAGAGTTGATGAATAAAGTGTTTTAGAAATGTCTAGATGTGTTGGGAGAGTAGACTCTTTTAAAAGGAGGTAGAAGTGTAATTCACCTTAGTTTAGAATCATCTTGTGTGATGAGTATGAAGGTTTAGTTATGATTTCCTCCGACCTTAGAATTGAAAGAAGTAATGCTTAAAAGAGTTTGTATAGGTTTGCTCCCAAGGGGGAGATAATGTGCTTAGATAGCAAGGTCGAGGAGTGTTCTTGATGTTCATGATTTAGGTTGACTTGAATTTTCACCTTGAGTGGTGTTGGTAGGGTTGTTTATGAGCAAAAGTTGCCTAATGAGAACCTTTCTAGTTTAGAAGTACCGGTTGAGATCTTAAACCGCAAGTTAAGAAATAAAATGGTAAAGAAGTTTGATCCATGAAAAATGTTGAGGAGTGGTGTCCTAGTAAGGGTTTTAGTAAAGGGTGCTACTAGAGGGGACAAAGGAGCTCTTCCGGATGAAGGCACCGGTATGTTGATAGTTCCTTATGGTTGTGAATGTCTTGTTAAGGTCCCTATGTTATTTTCATGTTAGCCTGATATGGGTTTACTCCTAAGGGGGAGATGGTATGTTCAATAGTAAGGTTGTTGAGAGTTCCGATATCCTTATCTCTTTCCTTCTATTCCTATTCAAGTTTGAGACCAAGAGTTCCTTTTTGGCCTGTTTCATGTTTTGGAGTCATGTGTGAATATGTGTTTCCATGGTCTCCTTATGTTATGCATGTTCTTGATGAATTTATGTTTAAATGAGAAAATGAGTTTTATGAATTATGTTCCTCATGTTGATGTGCATTTACTGTGAGTTGCCTATATGCCTCATGAGGTGAATTCTTGAACATGTCTAAATATGCTTTTAAGAGAAATTGCATAATGTGCTTAATGATGTTATGATAAGCATCATTTGAGTTGGAGAAGGTATTTCCTCCAATGAAATGAGAAATGTTGAAGTTATGATGCATAATGAGTTTGTAGATGGAGTTCCTACTTTCTTGTGTTGCATTGAGTATGTTTGAGATGGAGTTGAGATTTCCTCCTAGTGTCGTTCATTGTTTATAATGTTTCATGCATGATGGGCTGCTAGTATTCAGTCTTTATTTCCCTAAAGTGTTTAAAGTGTCATTCGAGGACGACTGTCCTAAGGGGGAGATAATGAAACGACCAGAAAAACTAGTAAGTGAAACTAGAGCCTAACGAGTGTGTGTTTGAGTTTGATATGGAGTTTGAAGTTGTATAATGAGTTCCTGAATTTAGGTTGAGGGGTTAAACATCAAGGTACGACCCCCCAAGGACCAACCAAGGGTCCTTGAGGGGGACCCTAAAGCTTAACCCCCAAAGCTGCCCAAGAACCAAACCTTGCAAAAATTAGTGTGACCTACATATGGCCATCTACGACCAGTAGATGGACCCACTCCCCGTAGGTGGGGGTCGTGGGTCAGGCCCAAAATTTTCAAGTTGCATCCACAACCTACGGACCTGCAGGACGGGGCGTCAATGCACCCATGGTTCGTAGGTCCATGGGGCGTGGATTGCACCTGCAATCTGTCCAATTCGGCCAAGTTGGTGGGTAAGTTGGTAAATTTATTTTATGGTTAGTTAAGTTAGGGGACGGTTATTATTGATTAACTAAAGTATTTTAAGGCTTTTAAAAGTATTAAAACACCTTTTCAAATTCATTATTCCAAAACACCAATCAGAAACCACCCTCTTCCCCAAATATCCTCTCTCTAGAAACCACCATTAGAGAAGAAGGAGTCAAGCTTTCAAGCTCAAGATCTCACCATTATCACTCAATTTTCGTGGAATTTATTCCCTAAAGGTATGGTAGTCTTGATCCTTGATTAAGTTTCATTCAAGGAGCCCCTTCAAAGATGATTTCAAGTTTTTAAAATCCCTCAGAAACCTAGGGTTTTCAATCTATGCATGGATTCAATCCCAAAACGTTTTCAAAGGTTTATATATGATTAATTATGAATGGATTGTTGAATTAATGATGAATTATGGTGAATTTATTCAATGAACCCTTGTTTTCCCCAAAATCCTAAGTTGTGAATTGTGATTAGGAATTGATTGATCATGAAAGTATGTTGAATTGCTTATTTTATATTAAATTAGTTATTGAATCATGTTTATTCCATTATCTAATGGAGTATTCAAGATGTTTGGGTTGAGATTGATTCATAGCCTTGGAAGGAAATTTCATGAAGGATTTATGTATGATTATGATGTGAAGTATGTGTGTGTGTGATCTCAATGAAAGTGTTATGATCATGCTAAGAATGCAATTGTGTTATGATTGAAAGTTTATTTTCAATTAACAATCATGAATGATGATGATAAAATAAGAAGGGTTTCTATAATGTAATATTGTACCTTGAATTGGTAGGCCTAGGCATCCTCTTCTTGTATAAATGAAAGTGATGTGAATGTTGTACCTTGAATTGGTAGTCTTAGGCATCCTCTTCTTGTGTTATGAATGTGTCTTGACTTAATGAACATGAATCGGTAGACCTAATGTTGGTTTCCCTTTCATGAGGATTCTATGAATGAATGCAATGATAAGCCTTGATCGGTAGACCTAATGTTTGTAGCCCTTTCATAAATGAATGATGAAGTATTCTAGGCTATGTCTTGAACCGGTAGACCTAATGTTGGTGGCCCTTCATGATAAGTTTAGAAACTAATGTGATGATAAAGCTTGAATCGGTAGACCTAATGTTTGTGGCCCCTTCATGTGTGAAATGATGAACCTTGAATCGGTAGACCTAATGGTGGTGGCCCTTCTTGAGGATTCAATGAGTTGTCCATGTAATGTACCTTGATTCGGTAGACCTAATAGTGGTGGCCCTTTCATGTGTAATGTACCTTGGGTCGGTAGGCCTAATGTTGGTGGCCCTCTCAAGTACAATAATGTTAATGAAAATGAGCTACTCTATGGGAATGGAGCCTAAGCACCGAGTGGATATGGTAAGATGGAAACTCTCCCAATGTTTAGGCTGGTTCCAATGAACATCTTCCTATCTCATATCTATGTGCCCGCATAGGTTATTAGCTAGTGGATCCACCTAAGCTAAAATGTATCTAGTTCTACCTTAGGCAAGTAGAACACCTTCCTTCGGTGTGGGGTCATATGACACCGGATTCAATGGTTTGCTCTTATGGTCTATGTCGGTTAAAGCTTATTCCCATCATGTGATATGTGCACCATGGTTACTCAATAAGTTCTATGAGGTGTAGGTGGTAGTATGGGATGCCATTCATGCATTGCACGAGTAGGCTTTGAAAGGGCTCTAGTGAGTTCTCTAATGTATTAATGACTAATGAATGAAGGTGCTCTTAATGAAGCTAATGAAGAATGTTGACTTATATGCTTTATGTGATGAAGTATGTTTTACTTTGATTGTATTATGAGTTACTTTCCTTGTCATGACTTATGAAATGGGTATGTTCCTTATGTATGAGTATTGTCTAAAGATGAAAAGGTAGAATGGTAAGTTCACTTTTGGTGGCCTTAATGTGGTACTTAGTGTGGATGGTGGTATGGGACGCTATTCATACATTGCACAAAGTATAGCTTGGGGTTACTTAAGGTGAAAGGCTTTAATGTGATGAAATGGCTTACATGTTGATTATGTTCTAATGTGATGAAATGGCTTACATGTTGATTATGTTCTAATGTGATGAAATGGCTTATATGTTGAATGTGATTGTATCTTGTGCCTTTTTGCTAAAGTTCATGAAGTTTTCTCAAAATTGGCATATGCATTGTTTTCAACCAAAAATGTCCTTTTTAAGCATGGTTTTTGCACGGCTATCATACCTAGTACATTAAATATGTTAACCCATATTTCTTCATTTTCTACCAAAGTGTAGGGTTTGGATATTTGATGTCCTATACTTGGAAGATTGGTAGAAGAGAATGACCCATGCTAGGCATTTTAACCCCTGGGATGATGTCCTCATAATTCCACAAATTGGGATCGGCCCATGCTAGGTTTTCGCCCTTGAGCTGCCACCCTCTTATACCAATTGGGATCGGCCCATGCTAGGCTTTCTCCCCTGAGCGGCCACCCTCACATTTGCCCTTGGGCTGCCACCCATAATTATACAGATTGCTTCACTTAGATTCTTTAATCTTTGAGATTGTTGTTTTGATGTTCATAACTCTTTTGAGATTGTTCTTTTGATGATCATAACTCTTTTGAGATTGTTGTTTTGGTGGTCAATATCATTATTGAGATTTGGAACTATGGACCAGTAGCAGAAGACATGAATATGGACTTATGATAATAACAATGACCTGGGAAGCAAATGTGACATGAACGTGTAACACTTATTATATGACTCAGTAAGCATTTTGACATCTCAAATTGAAGCACATATCAAGTGAAGACATTTAACATTCAGCCAAGAGATTTGAACTCTATATATGATAGCCAAATACTCACTAACTAATATCAAATACTCACTAACTAATATCAAATACAAGGCATACATGAACGTGGAATCAAGGGAGAACGTGGGCAGATTCAACTTTAGGACGGATACATATTCCAAGTAAGTATACATAAAATGTACAATAGAGCAAGTAGGGATCTTGTGAGGTAACATTATAGTCTAACACAGTGGGAGTAGTAACCAATAAAGGGAACATATGAACATGTGAAAAGATGACATATATATAGATAATTGAAGCAAGTTGGCATGATATAGGCAGATTGTATATCCAACATATAAACATATGTACCATGTGTAATCTAGGATCATCTTGATTTATATAAGGGAAATACGTGCCAAGGGTACTTTGACAATGAAACAAGTTTAAACCTTGCATGCTAATACTTGGTAGAGTAAGCATGTACATTTAGTAACAAACTCATATTAGAGTACTCACTTTACTGCTCTAGGGAGTAGGAACTGCAACTATGGATCAGTCACTACCAAGGGAACTTATAAAGCTTACTTTTTGTAATGCAAGTGTTGGATTCATGCCAAAGAAATAGGAAATTGAATAGCCTTACATACCTTGTTATACAATTCAAAACGTATGACTTAAGCTCCTTCTCTTCACATTATTAATCTACAATAAAATAAGTTGAAAGACTAGTATTAGTAGCTAATCAATCAATTTGAGCTACTTGATCTCACCCAAATAGTAAGCATGCAATTTATCTAGCCAGTGCTTTCTTTCCTTCCCTTTCCCTTTAATCGCGTCTATATACTGTACAACTTTCGTATCAGGTCCTCCCCAAAACTTCCTGCAATATTTAAGTCCTTTAACGTCTCCATAACTTTCCCGCACATCCAATCACCTCCCTTATCAGAACATACATAAAATAATCCTTAAACATAATAATGTAACAGAAGCAATATGAATCATGATTTCTGATCACCAACACTTGAAGAGCTAACATTACATTTAAAGTGCTCATAACTGAATTTAAAGAGGACTCCCCTACATGGCTGTCCCAACATGCACTAATCACCAGAACATCCTCCCCAATATTACACCATGTAAAAGTAACAATTTCCAACTCACTAACACATACCAAGTGTCCTAATTTACTCAAGCACAAGAGGGAGAAAATTGCAGTAGCTTACCTTCCTGGACAGAACTACCACTTGCTAAGACTTGGATTCTTCAAGGTAAAGGTTATCCTCCTTAACTTGTCTTAAATTATACCTTCCAATAGCTTGAACTCCCTATTAATTCAAGAACCCTAATGGTATTTAATGGCTGTTGTATGAAGCTAAGAGAGAGAAGAGAGAAAGCTCTAGAAATAAGATTTTTTGTCAAAGTAAAAATGGTTGGAAAAAGCTGATATCAATCCGTTTTAAAGGGACCTGCTTTGACCAACTTTCTCACTCATTTTGGGCCATAATTTGTCAAGTAGGTGACCCACCTACTTGGACTTTTCACTTGGGCCTTTTTGGACTTAAGAACATTGGGCCTTTTTCCACCTTTCTTGTACTTCATTTGCAGCCAACATGTGTTTTTAATTTAGGCCACACATTTAAGTAGGTGATGCACCTACTTTTCCATTCAAATTATTTCTTGTGGGCTTGGAAAGATTTGGGCCTTGGCTGTCCATTTTTCCCTTATTCTTCTAATCAAGTTGGGCCAGATTGATGCAAGTAAGTGGTAGTACACTTGGCCCAATAACATGGTCAAAAGAGTCTTAGTAGGTGATGCACCTACTTGGTCCTTTGGGCTGGTCAATAAGTCAAAGTAGGTGATGCACCTACTTTTCACGTACTAGCTTAGTGTAGTCAATCAAGCACCTCAATATCTTATTCCATTTCTAGACCTTAATATTTAATTTAACTTAAAACGTATATACACTATGTCAATTTAAACTTTACACTCAAATACCACCTTATGATCTCAAGTTTAAATACTTCCATCGACGTCAACTTAATCGGGTCGCATCAAAATCTATGGGCAGTTCACTTTAAACCTATTCTATTGTCACTAGTCGCATAGGAAACCGAGTCCATAACTACTCCACAAGACAATTTATAAGAGTCATATAAATAGAACTAGTACACGTAGAATACGGGGTGTTACATGTACACCGTGTCACTTCTGGGTGTAGGCTCGGGTCGTGACATCATAGCCCTCATGTAGGTTGCACCGGCATTTTTTAGACCAAATGGCATTACTCTGTAGCAATACACTCCTCATGGAGTGATAAATGCTGCTTTCTCTACATCATCTTCATCCATCAGGATTTGGTGATATCCTGTAAAGCAATCGACAAATGATTGCAACTCATGTTTTGCCCAATTATCGATGAGTATATGAATATTTGGAAGAGGAAAGTCATCCTTAGGACTGGCTCTGTTAAGATCTCGATAGTCCACACATATTCTGATTTTTTTCATCCTTTTTTGGCACAGGCACAATGTTGTCTAACCATGTGGGTAATTTGTAACTCTCACAACGTTCGCCTCAATTTGCTTAGTTACCTCCTCCTTGATCCTTAAACTCAAATTTGGCTTGAATTTTCTTGTCTTTTGCTTAACAAGTAGACAAGTGGGATCAGTCGGTAATTTGTGCCAAACAATATCAGTGCTTAATCCAGGCATGTCATCATAAGACAAAGCAAATACGTCAACATACTGCTTAAGCAACTCTATTAACTCTTCCTTTCTTTCAGCGTCCAAATGTATGCTGACTCGTGTCTCCTTCACGATTTCCTCATTTCCTAAGTTGACCACCTCTGTTTCATCCATATTGGGTTTCTTCTAACTTTCAACTTGTTCAATCTCATGTGGTACATTTTCAGGTATCATGCTATCATCATACTCTTCGTGATCTTATTCATCACTTTCACCTTGCTCGATAGATTCGTTACATGTGGTAAACTTTGAACGGGGAATTTTATTAATATGAGCGTTGAAAAGTGCAAAAGGTAAGTAAAAATAAATAGATATTTAAAATAACAAGAATATTCTTAAAGAAAAATAAAGACTTTTTATTTCAAAGCATTCTAGCTTTTAGAAGAGGCAAGCAACAAAAGATTAGGCATGATTAAAGCCTCAATTTGATCATGCGAATTTTAAAATTAAGACTATTTTTCCACACTACCAGAACTCTAGTTGAAATAGGTATGGGCTAATGGTCCAGTTCTGCAAGATTTCTCCAGGTTCGGCATCACGAATGGTCAACTTGTTGAGATTTATCTCTTCCTCTTCTCCAGCCATGGCCACGAACAAATAGCCTATTCCTTCTACGATGTCATCATCGCCAACTTGATTTGGAATCAAAGCTTTTTCTGGTACGAAGATTGTATTACCCTAACTCTGGTGGACTCTTCTCGAGGCAAGATCATATCCGAGTTCGTTGGTGCCTCTCTGATTCTTCAACTGGATCAACTCAACTATGCCATTGGACTTGGGTCCAAGTCCACTCTTTGACTGATACCCATACTTCAACATCTCTGACGCTAACATTTTTTACGCACTTGACAATTTTGTATCATCTGAGTCTGCTTCCTCACTGACCCTTACAGCTTGCATAATTTCCAAAGTGTGAAAAGTGGCTCCGTCTAACTCGTCAGCAAGTGGGATAGAATTAACAGATAGGATGGGGTGACTGAGCTCTCCGTGGATGGTAACTTCTGTGCTACCCCACTCAAACTTTACACATTAGTGAAGAGTGGAAGGAACCGTTCTTGCCATATGAACCCACGGTCTTCCCAGCAACAGGTTGTAGTTGGATGATACATCCATCACTTGAAATAGAATGGGGAATTTAGCCGGCCCACTTGCACGTGAGATAGATCTCTCCAATGACACTTCTTTGCGCTCCATCAAAAGATCTAACTTTCACATGACTTTCTCTTATCTCTCCCATATTCACCCCTAAATCCCTCAGAGTGGTGAAAGGACAGATGTTGCATCCATAACAACCATCAATTAGAACTCGAGCCATAATCTTATCACCACATTTGACTGCGATGTGAAGCGCTTTGCTGTACCCAGCCCCTTCTGCAGGCATCTCATCATCATGGAAAGAAATCTTGTTAGCTTCCACTATTCTTCCAATCGTTGAAGCTAAGGTTTCACTTGTGGTCTCTTTTGGAACGTTTACTCCATTTAATACTTCCATTAAAGTATTCCTATGAGCTTCAGAACTCATAAGTAGAGACAAAATAGATATGTGGGCAAGCGTCTTCTTCAGCTGCTCTTCGACTGAATAGTCTTTAGGCTGCATCTTCTTCCAAAATTCCACAGCTTCGGCATCGGTAACATTCTTTCTTGGATTTTGTTCCTTTCCAAGAACTCCTCGATTTAGATCCTCTGGGGAAAAACATCTTCCCAATCTGGTCATCCGTTGAGCCACGGCAGTATCGATCATCTTTCCCTTGGCGTGTTCTTGATAGTCCCATGGGACTGCTTTGGTATCATATTCATTATTTCTAGCAATTACAATGGTCACTACAACTCTTTGGAGATATGTTTGGACAGTCAGAGGTTCCCTTAGTTGAACAGTGATAACAGGTTGCGCCAAAGAAGTCATGGCATCTTGTTCATCTATGTTTGGATAGTCAGGGCCCTCATATTCTTCATCTAGAGTAACCATGTTGTCTTCCTGATTCTCATGGTTTGGAAAGGGTTTGTTGTTCATATTGGGAGGCGCTGGAGTGCATTTGATTACTCCTCTCTTGATCAAAGACTCGATTTGGTTCTTCAAACCATAACAATCTTTTGTGTCATGTCCTTGGATTCCCTAGTGGTAAGCGTATCACTTGTTTCCATCAAAACTACGACATATTGGATTAGGAATCTTTCCTTCAACTGGTTGCAACACTCTTGTTGTCCTCAACGTCTCAAACAATTGGGCATAAGACTCGGCAATAGGTGTGTAAACACGAGCATTTATAGCTTTGAGATTTGGACGTGGTCTCGGTGCATATGCTGGTCTACTTTGGTGGGTTGGTGCTTAGACAGGGACATATGGTCTTGGTGAATTTTGGTGTGCTGGTGCTCGGGGTGGATTATAGTGTGGTTGGGTATTATATACTGGGTATGGGACGGAAGAAGTATGTGCAACAATTTGGGGATTGTTGGGGTATTGTTGGGACGGTCCTCCATGTTGGAAAGTGACAGCTAAAACATCCTCCATTTTCTTCTTGATGCCACTAATCGCACCCGATTATATGGCCCTACATGCAGCTTGCAATGCGACCATGGACTGAATTTTCCCAAATTTGACACCTTCTTCTATGAAGTCTCCCATCTTGACCAATTCTGCGAACTTCTGGCCCATCATTGACATCATCTTGTCAAAGTAGTTACCTTCTTGAGATCAAATAAAGTACTTTGAAAGCTCACTCTCATCTAGAGGTGGTTGCACTCTTGCAGCTTCAGTTCTCCAACATCGTGCGTACTCCTGGAAATTCTCGGATGGCTTCTTTTGTATGTTGGCCAATGAGAATCTGTCAGCTATAATTTTAGTATTGAATCTGAAATGAGTCATGAAGTCCTCAACCATTTCCTACCAGTCACGCCATTTACGAGGGTCCTAGCGTTTATACTAGGTCAATGCTTCTCCAAATAGACTCCGGATGAACAATTTCATCCTCAACTTTTCATTTCTCCCTACACTGACTAACTTGTCATAGTATGCCCTTAAATATGCATGAGGGTTACCTTTTCCATCGAACATGTCAAACTTTGGTGGTTTGTACCCTACCGGCATGTCAATGTCTGGATGGATGCACATGTCATCATAATCCATACTCTTTGTTCCTCTAGTGACTTGTAAGTTTTTCAATGCTTTTCTCATACCATGAAGTTGGGCATTGATCGATGCATCCTCTTTCAACCGAGCATCTTTCTCCATTTCTGCATATTGATCGACCTCGTATGGGACATTAATCACAGTTGGCATTGTGAAGGTATGAGCTCCAGCGGCATATACAGGTGGAACATGTGGCTCATAGGGAGCGGCGACATGTGTCCCAAGTATCTGCATTGTAGGTATAGTAGGATCGTAATTAGAGAGGTCAGGAATGGTCCTGACTGCGGTTGGAGAAGCTGGTGGAACTCGACTATATGTGGGTGCGTGTTGAATTTGTTCTGGCTGATTTGGCAAGTTGGCAGAAGCTAAGTCAGCCTTTGCGAAGTAGATAGGCGTCTTGAAAGTAGGGAAAGTGGTAGCCAACATTTTGGCCAAGTCTCGCACTTGGCGTAATTCTTCCCTCAAGATCTCAAGTTCTTGTTCCATGTGAGCCATTCTCTTCATTTTGGATGTCTATCATGTTTCGAGAACCTTCGGGGTTCTCAATAGGTATCATTGTGTTTGTAGCAGCGTTGAACTCGTCTTCATCAATCATCTTTCCTTTGGATCGAAGGTTGTATCGTGAGTCAGCCAATTTGAAAGTCGACACAAATCAATGTACTTTTGGGGATAAATGATGAAAAAGAAAAGAAAACAAAGAGAAAAGGGAAACTATGTTAGTTTGGGAAATATTGAAAAATGTAACAAGTATGTAAGTGTAACACATATGTACGCCAATTTGGCGACATTCAAAATGCATCCTAATATAGAACCTCTTTTTACCTGAGGTGGGCCTACGTTGCAATTAGTTTGTAAATAAATGATCCATTTAAACACATTTTAGATTTGGAGCAAACATAACTTCATTGATTAAGGTAATCTTGGATGTTACATTGAGGTAGGCAATCAGAAACCTAAGAAATGAAAGTACAGGGGTGGTCATAAGGCATACAAGTGGGGTAGGCCATACGACGCTTTGAGGAGAGAGTTTTGAAAAAGAAATACGACCTATGGCCAAGTTGGGGCATTGTCACTGTCATCTTCCCCATCATAATATGGCTCTGGCTGGTACTCAAGGAATTCATAGATCTTCCATTCCCAGTTGTTTGAGTCTTCCCTTTCATCAAACCCTATGAAACCATATTCTGAGTGAGCGTTTTCTACTGTTGGAACCGGTTCATTCTTCATATGCATCACTCCTCCATCTCTAGGGTCATACAAGTTAAGGTCATGCTCTGAATATCCTTCTGAATCCTCTTCCATCTCCTCAGTTGGCTCTCTAGGATCCTCTTCTGGGTCTTCCTCCATCTCTTCATTTGGTTCATCATCAACTGCCTGTATGAGATGGTCGACAGACCGTGGGGGTCACCTGATGATACATGGTTGTAGTGATGTGCATGAGGTTCAATAGCTCCGTGCCAATTTGATTTGATCTTTGGGTGTCTGTGAACCCCAAGATCCCATCACAGTTGGGCCTTGCGAGAATTCCTCCCATCATAAACCAAGTATAATATTCAGGAGTGCACCACGACTCAACCCCCATGCCTAAGTCAAGAATGTCATACCATCCTTGTATCAAAGCAGAGATCCTTTCGATCAGGATTCTTCCTTCATAATCTACCTCTACTAGTGCCATATTTAACCATAGAGGAATGCCTTGGGTAATTCCAAATTGTCGAAGGACTCTTAGGAGTGCGTAAGGCTGGAAGCCTTCCAACCCAATCAACTCAATGAAATAGGTGTGGTTGGTTCTCAACAGAGCTCGGCCATGAACCCATGGTAGTCTCCACTGAATATGGTTCCCTGTGAGGTAGGTAAGGAAAAAACGCCAACCATCTTCATTATTTGGGGCATCCCACATGCTCAATCTCATCGCATGACTTCTAATTTTGTTGGGTAAGTGTGCTTCAGTGCCATTTTCTGCTTGTCTTTGATAGAAGTGTTCCAATACCCAAATATGTAGCAAGAGGTTACTTCCCTTAAAGTGATCATATCCTCTAGAGTAGAGGGATAATGATCAAAATATTTCTGCCAAGATCATGGGAACAATGGTCACTCTAACAAGTCCTCTAAACATGAAGATGACCATAGGCACTAGGTTAATGTCGACACAACCTTTTTTCTTTGGGAAGATCATAATACCTAAAAAGTCCATCACGAAAACAATAGCCATGTGCCTTTCCCAACCAACCCTGGAGATGAAGAATTCCTGCTGGAACCTTATCATAGCTTTCTCGGCAACCGAACCTTTTAGACAGATAATTCAACTTGACCCATCCCTCATTAACTCTTCACAAACATGGGCCTACCCTCAAACCCAAATACTGGAGAAAACTGATTCTCGATGTAGTGCGTGGGGCCAAGGGTGCTCTTCCAGCCAATGGTAAATCAACAATTTGACTTAGCTCTTCTAGTGTTGGTGTGACTTCAAAATTTGTGAACTGGAAAGTAATTGTTGCTGGTTGCCAGAATTCAATCATTAGAGTAATGAGTGACTTGTTTGCCTCCACATCCAGTAGATCAGTTAATGACCCTAAGTGTGGCATAATCTCATTTTCGTATGCCACTCGGATATTTCTCCACCACTCTTTCAGAGTTCAGGGGTCCTTAATCATCATCCTGATATTTGGAAGGTTTTGGTTAATTTGCATCTAAAAGAAAGGGTAAAGGGTATGATAAGTTTATTTTCTCCAAATCCGTAAACTGTTTTAGTTTTGATAATTTATATCAACTTCACACAAAAATTATGTCACCGAGTTTTAAAGAAGAAACTCATTGACATTTGGGTGGTTTCCTAAACGCAATGACAATACCTTATATTGTCTTGCCTAAGGCTATGCAACATGAGCTATTTCTAGAGTAGGATTTTTTCCTAGATGACTGAGAGTGGGACTAAGTAATTGCGAGAAGGTGCACTATCTTAATTGCACCAACTCTGAAACTAAGGAATCCAAAGAGAGTTTCAGAGGAGTGCAGGAACACCCCTCGCGTGTTCAGTGTGTGTTTGTGTACGGTCAAAGACTCGATAGAATGTGCAAATGACAGTGTAGGGAAAGCAGTAACAGTTTTAAAATAAATAATGAACACAAGTTTGGATTTTACTTGCGACCTTTCAATCAAAGCAATATATCAATAATGAGCTGAAAAATAAACATTGAATCACAAATGTTGTTCCTAACTTGAGGTTTTCTAAGGTTAAAACCTAAGTAAGTCACTAGCGCAGTCGCCAAGTTGTCGCACCCCTATTTCGAACCAGTCGAAACAGTTCACAACATAATATGACCGACACTCTGATTTTTGAAAAAATTGTTTTGTTTTAGAGTCGCCACCTAAATTTTAAGGAAAATATTAGGAAAATCATTTTTTTAATATGTAAATGTAAACACTGTTTTGATTTTCAAAACCAATGAGATTTTGAGTAAGGTTTTGGTTACTCGAAGGAAAGATATTAAGCATCCCTTAAAGCCTATCCGAAGATAGTCCTTAAACTCAATTTAGAAAAAAAATGATTAGGAAAACTTATTTATTTATTTGCTTTAAAATCAAGGATAAGTAAATTTTATTAGTTTAAGAAAATGAGTAAAATACAACATACGACATATATATGTCTATTAAATGAAATTAATAGTAGTGTGTTTATCATACGGTAAAAACTAAATAAATAATGTACTAAAAATGTATGACAATTTTATATGTTGAAAAATATAGATGTGTCTTATATAAATGTATCCAAAAATAAATGTTGATTTTGAAGGATATGAAAATTTGTCGTTTTATTTATATATAGAGTTAAGGCGTGAAAGAAAATAAAATAAAATGAGATAGTAGTCGGGTGCAAATATGTAGTAAAATAATGTGTATATTAAAGTGTAGGGATTTATAAATTATAAAAAATAAGTAACATTTGTAAAAGTGATAGTAAATATGAGAAAAAATAATATGAAGTGTAACAAAATAATAAGTTACGTATAGAGAAAAACTAAGAAATATAGAATTTGTACCTTCTGCGTATATATATGTATGTACCTTGTATTTTGAACCTGTTGACCTATCTAAAAATCTTGAAATAGCATGTTAAGAGATTAAAATATTTTTTAGCAATATTTAATTTAAAAATAGGGATAGTAATAATAGTAAATATGATTTCTTTATAAAGAGTTTGATCTAAAAATTATAAAATAGGCCTCTAACTGTTGGGAGTTGTTCTATAGTATTATTTATTTTGTTAAAAATATATAAGCCTACTTTCCTACTTATTTTCTTTTTAAAAAAAATACAAAAAAAGTTTATTATATTGGCCTGATATATCTCTAAAGGTGATTATTTTAGCTTTTAAGCTAGTTTCAAATTTATTTGGGAATCCTAAAATAAATATTTTTTAGCTTTTTAAAACTTCAACTGAGAATTCTAAACTATAAGCGTTTTTCTCTCCAACTTAAAGGCGTAAAATAATGTTATAAATAAAACTTACAATGTTAACCCATTTGCAAAAATATTTTTTTCATCATTTGTTCTAAAAGTGTTTCTACTAAATTCATAAGCAAATGATATTAGCTCACATAACTAATCTTCAAAATAAAAGACAAGCAATATATCAAAAGTTATGTAGACATGAGTAAAGGTTAGTCAACATATCCACACAATATAACTAAGACCACGAAAGCAAGGCTAAGAAATATTGGACTCCTAATTTGTGAGACTCCAAGCACCGCGATGATCCTAATTGTTGTTGGCCTAATATCTTAGGCGAATAATGAGTTCCAAAGTAGAAACTCCAGTCCTCCGATTGTACCTTGTGTAGAGCAACAAACTAGAGCTTTGTCGTCAAGAATTCAACTTAGAACTTCCTCCAACTTGAATTCAACAGCAAAACAAATTCACTGGGTTGTTGTTGGATTTTTTTCGTTCGTTTTTGGATGTTTTCTGTTTGTTCATGGATTTTTTCAGTCGATCCTTGGATGTCTTGTTGAGACCCGAAGTCCATTATTTTATAGTCGATTTGGGCTCCAAGAATTCAAAATTTGAATTCTTGGAAACGCAACTCTCAGAGGAAACAACAAAGAAATCATGAAGGAGGAGAAAAATCTCTCAAAAATTGACCTTTTCAGGTCTATTTGAGAGGGTTGAGTGACTGATGGGGTATTTTTCCGGCGGCCCAGAGCCGTTCTCTGATGAAGGGGATGGGGGAGCACGTGGGGCGGCCATGGAGAAGACGTTCTGGGGGAAACAAAGTAGGAAAATTGATGCGTCCTTTCACTGGAAAAGTAAAGAGAACGTTAGGGGAGATGGAGGACTAGGGGAAAACGTGATTTCTGGGGAAACAGAGTATAGGGCGGCGGTGGTAGAGTCTTTTTTGGGAAAGAAGAAAGGTCTTACTCATTTTGGACCGTCTGATCGTTTGATCGGACGGTCAAAATTAATCAAGAATTAAATAAATATATATATATATATATATATATAGAAAATGCTGAATTAAATTGGGCCCTTAGATTAAATCGGACGGTTGAGATTGAATCAGAAGAAATCAATTCATGTGCTTCTTATGTGGCACACGTGGATTGGTGTCACGACCCAAGCCTAGGGCCTAGACGTGACCGGCGAATGGGGAACCCAAAGGGACCCCCAAGCAAGCCTCATAGCGTATCATTACACGTCCTTGGTCGCGGAAGCAATTAAAATGACCATAAGCAATAAGTATAATCAAAGGGGGAAATCGGG
>JAJOOS010004149.1:0-26083 GCA_029582725.1 Solanum chiquidenum | reverse complement strand
GTTCTACCTTTTCAAAGTAATTAATTGAGGGTATAATAGGTAAAAAAGTTTGTCCTTTCTTGATTTGTCAAAATGTACAAGTAATTAGGGACAACTAAAAAAGAAAAAATGGACAAGTACTTAGGGACATATGGAATATTAATTATTTTTCAGGTGACTAGTTTTAATAATCATCATATTATCATCATATTATATCTCTATATATATATATTAAAAATGGGAAGCCCGCAAGTTAAAAGTTGAATTATGAAAATGTCCTTATAAAATCATAATATTTATCAAAAAGTAATACACATTAAATTAAATATAATAAATACTATCACATTCTATTTAACAATATATTTAGATATTTATGAATAAAACTAGACATCACCCTTCGTTCTTATTCATTAACTTTTCCTCAATTTTCGTTGGTTTTCTCTTTTAAATTTATTTATGTAATATGTAAATAATAATGAAAAAAGAGCCTTATTTTCCTCCAATTTTCGTTGCTTTTTTCTTTTTAAAATATATATATATATATATATATATATATATATATAATATTTATATATTTATTTTATTTTTAATAGCTCAAAAAAATTTAAATTCAATTATTCAACTTTTCGCCTTCCACTATCTTCTTTATTAGATATTTTATTATGCATTTATGTATTCTTCCTTCAATCTTCGAAATTCGTAATTTTAGTTTTTAATTATGCATTTATATTAAAAATTAGGCAAAAAAATGCATAATTATCTCCTTTTTTTGTTTAAATAATTCCATTTATGTGCCCCTTCCCTTACAATTATATGATCTAAATGTGAGAGCAATGAAGCGGCTAGCGTTATTTTGATGGATTTATGTAAAAGACTTAAAGTTACGTTTTTCGACTTTAACTTCTAATTTTTTAAAGTTTAACATCAATACGATCACTTTTTTTTTGGCTAATACAATAAGTCTGGCTAAAAAAAATATCTTGCCTAACAAATTGAGGCTAAAGTTTCATGAAGTCAAGTTTCGTTAATATATTTTTTTAGCTTTTACGGATAAGTATTTGTAAATTAGTAGGTGATAATTATTTTTTATTTCGAGAATTTAATAAAGTTGATTTGATTTTTCTTACTTCGTAATCTATATATGTAAAGTGATTTTTTTGTTTCTATAGTATGGATTATATTTTTAATCTTTTTTAATTTTTTGAATATTTACGTCAAAAAATAAAAGAAGTTTGTAATGGACTATTAGATTAAATGAGTAAATTTTAGATTTAGCAAACATAAAATTCATATTAGCCTCTACAGCTACATTGTTGCTATTTGCTCTCCATAACAAACCACTATAAGAAAACTGTGAATTACATGGGGATCTTACCTAGGAAAATATTTCGCAGGATATAAATGAGGATTTTCTTGCTAATATTTTAAATTCCTTAATATTAGGATATATTACCGGCAAATTATATTTTCCTAACAAATTCCACAGGTGAATTTGGCACCATATTGCGCAAATATTTTACTTGCGACATCACCTGGGAAAATATATCGGCGAGTACATTATCCCTAGGTAAATCCGCAGGTACATGGACAAATATATATATTTTTAAAATCTTTTTTTTATCTATAAAAATATCTCTAGGTAATTTATCCTAGGGATTTACATGGAGATATTCTAGTGAAAATTTATGTGAAATTTTATTACCTGGAAAATTATTTGGGGATTATTTGCTGTGGAATTAGCTGGGGACATATTCTTGGGGATTTACCTACGGAATTTATTACTTGGAAAAATATTGGGGGATTATTTGTTGCGGATTTAGCTAGGGACTTATTGTTGGGGATTTACCAACGAAATTTATTACTTGGGGAAATATTGGGGGATTTTGTTGTTACGAATATATCTGAAAATTATTTCTTGGGGATTTACGTAGGATTTTTGTGACTTGAAATTTTTTCTAGAGATTTTGCTAGCTATAGATTTAGTGAAAAAAAATCAATTATTTTTTCCTTCCATACTTGCCTTTAAATTTGTATTATTTGGAATCTTTTTCTTTATTCAATTCAAAATATTAATGAGTAATTAATTATTGAAGTCTTAAAAATTAACAAATTATATAAAAGGACACTAATAACACAAGTAAAAGTAATTTGTATAGAAAATGGATATAAAGTAATTTGTATAGAAAATGGATATAATCGAAGATTAAATAAATATTAAATAAAGTATTTAACTGATGAACACGTGAATCAACAAAAGATGCTCAAGGAAAATAGTCTATTGACATGAACGACTTCAAATGTATTTGGGTTGAATCAACCTTGAGGGATTTGCTCGGAACTGTGCATACTTGGTTTTTTTTAATATAATGGAACTTTTTTTTTTGAAATCTAAGGATTTAAAAAAAAATTGGAGTCCTCGAGAATATTTTCTTAAAAATATATTTACCAAAATTAAAAATTATAATAATATAAAAAATGTCAATAACACTAGAATAAATTTTATTGTTAAATATTTAGTATACTTTTAGATTAAATGAATTATTATACAATAGTATCAATCTAATACAGTGTTGGAACATTACCACAAATATTAAGATCAACATTTTTTAACTAATACATAATAAATATTTAATCTCACCAAAAACCAATTATGGTACCATTTTTTTTCTTTGAAATTGAAATTATGTGAAAAAATAACTATAATAATTATAATTAATTTTCATTTAATATTATTTAATAGTAAATTGTGTATTATTGCATAAGTTAAGCACTATTTTAAGTAGAAAAAATTGGATTATATACCTTATTAATGTGAAGTTTAATTACCCCCTGTTGTTAGAATTATATAAACTGAAAAATAAATATTTTTATTTGTATATTCAATTGATATAATATTTTTTTACCGACATTAAAAATGATAAAATTTCTCTATAGTGAGTTATTAAATGATATTTATTTCTCAATATATAATTAAGTATTTTAAAATATAATTATTAAAAGATAAATTTTAATTGTAAAAACCGCACATACCTAACAAGATATACTATCAATTATTGATTATAACTTCCTTCCACATTAAAGTTATAAATATATTTATATTTTTAATTATTTTATAAGAACTTTGTATGTATAATTTAAATTTTGCCTACGTTTAATATGCTTAGTTATGGATATTATCTCATAGAAAGTGTAAACATAAAATTTTCATGATATGTTGTGTGGTAGTGATTTATTTTAAATATATAAATAATTTCCATGTTTCATTTTTTAAGAGTTAAATCACATGACCTTTAGCCAATATTTCAACATATATTTCGTTACGTATTAATATGAGATGACTTTATAGTTCTTTTTTGTGTAATTTATAAATATTAAAATTATATATTAATACTCAACTAATTTAATTAAATTTAACTTTAAAAATTAATCAAATCGAAGAAAAACACTAAAAATTAGTGTAATGACATTAGTACTAATTGTACCACATAGATGGAATACACTAAGAATTTTCCATATATATAGTGTTATGACTTAGATTATTGTGAGAACGTAGCAATTAGTATAGATTGGGCATTGGGTAGTGGGTTGGGAACTTGGGATTAAGTTGTGCATTTATTATAGGTGGAAAATTGTATTAAATACAAGTAATCAAGAAGAAGAGGTGTATATGTGGAAAATTGTATTAAATACAAGTATTCAAGAAGAGGTGTATATGTGTATGGGGTTTAATAAATTAAATAATTAAATAGGAGATAATAATTAATATTTGCTTACAAAAAATTTCTTAAAGAATTATTAGAATATCTTTATGCGGCTTTACTTACAGAAAAAATGGTAAGAAAATTCCTATTTTGTTAATTTTTTACCAAAAAAAAATCGGATTTTAAAGTAATTTTTGTAAGAAAATTCACAAGTAATTTACATGCGAAATATAAATCCCTAGGTAAATTACTTGGGGATTTTGAAATTCGCAGGAAATAATTACCTACGAAGGCCTTACCATCGGATTCTTTTTGGCAGGAAAATCCGCAGGAAACTAAGTTTCCTACGAATTTTCGTTTACAATCCCTAGGAATTTTCGTATAGCATCAAATTTGTATAAATCGCAAGCAGTCATCTTGTTTGTATAAAAGTGCAGCGATTGTATATGTATATCAGTTAGATAATTGTATATATGTAATTACTATGTATATGTATCAATGCTTGTGCTTGTATATCTGCATAAAATTTGAATTTTTATACAATTTAATCGAAATAAAACATTTCTATATTAAATCTCTCTCTCGCTTTATACAACACAAGTTATTGTTACGATCCAGACCGTCGTTATTGGCACCACGCTAACCCTCCGATGGGAGAACCATTACAACAACCAACTAAGCAGCCTTAACCAAAATACTACACATTTAAAGATACGGAAGCATATTTAAATGACTAAAAAAATATGGAGTTCCCATAAACTCCCCAAGTTTTAAACAAATAACTTAACCAAACTAATGCGGAAGAACAACCCCTAGAACCTGAAAGTCAATGTACCAAAACTCTACTAACGACAAGTCTAAGAAAAGGGGTACAACCCCAAAACTAAACAACATCTTAAACAAATAGTCTGAGTCCGAAAAGAGTGGACTTAAACAAGAAAGATTCATGGCAGCCTGAAAGAACTGACTCACCCTTGAATCCGATCACGCTCAATAGTCACCTAGCTGAGGTCTATCAATAGCCACCTGAAGATGTTCTGTACTCAACAAATATAAGAGCAAGTGCAGTATCAGTACACAACCACAGTATACTGGGAGGATCACACAGCTATCTCAATGAGTGCAACATAAACAAGTTAATACAACATTATAAAACAGGCATATACCGAACATATACAATATTAGTCATATTTTCAGGATCAACGTAGCATCCCACATTCTCAATAATACACATTGGTTATTAATTTAGAGCAACATACAGTCTTCCAATATCAATCATCATTAGATATGAACGTAATCATTACAAGTAGATACACAACACAATTCAATGGTCCTCTCATGGAACCCACATCCAAACTGTTAGCATGCCGGAAAGTGGCAATCAATCCAATGATTATGCCGGAACGTGGCAACCGATCCCATAATTATGCCGGAACGTGGCAACCGATTCCATATTTATGCCGAAATGTGGCCACCGATCCCAGTTAGTTATGCCGGAATGTGGCAATCGATCCCAATTAGTTATGTCGGAACGTGGCAACCGATCCATTCAACACACCACAATCACAAGTATATTCTCAATAATCATACAATCAAGAAGTGATTCATGGCATACAATTATTCATTCATACTCATACAATTAGTGTGATCAACAATGCAACATTCATATACATACATGCATCATAATGAAGCAAGAACAAGCATATATCACACAATCATGAAATCACAACCATCACCTACCTCGAAACAAGCTTGAAACCCTAACAAAATTGATCCTTCCCTTTTTGGATTCGTTCCGCTTGTTCTTGGTCTACAAACAATCAATATAATATGGGAATCAATAAACAATCATTAATTACCCGGATTACTAACAATTCTATGAACCCTAGATCAAACTCATGATCCCAATTATCCAAATTAGGGTTGTTTCCACCATAGAATCTATAACAAAACCTTCCCCCATTAATATTCACCCATTCTATTACGTTCTACGGATCGAAAAATGGATTTCGGGAGTGAAAAGCTTACCTTTAGCCTCAAGAATGGTGAAAAATGAGTATGAGTCGCCTGGGGGTCGTTCCTTAGCTCTAAAAGTTGAAAAGTGCATAATGAGGTCGTTTAGGGGTTTATTAATGACTTTAATTCACATCGAGCCCGCCACAGCGGCCACCACTCCGCCACAGCGGCCACCACTCCGCCACAACAGCCTCGCCAGAGCGGTAAAACGCAGCGCCAAAATGGTATTCTCGAGACAGAGAGCTAATTCAAGAATTCCAAAATTCCCATTTCACAATGCACCTCTAACCCACGACGCTCAGTAAATACCCTTTACGCTAAGATCTATTTCGGGAGTTCTACTCGCCCGAATTCAATTCTGTAAAGTCATACAGATTCCTTAATAAGTTATCTAAATACTCATGTAATCAAAATCATAATTACTTCACCTGATTGTTACTAGATTTCCCTACACCTCAAGGACTCTAATTTCGTCCAAATTTGGACAAGGTTGGGAAAATCCAAATACTACGAAAAAGTTTTCCGGCCCCAAATTTTCCCTCGTTGGCTTTTCTATAACAACGGGAACAGGTTGTTACAATAGATACCAATTTACCCATCACTCATCCCCGAGTGACAAACTTAGGAAAATAAGCTATGGAAGGGATGAAGTAGTACCTGAATCGACGAACAACTGGGGATACTTGTCTCGCATGTCTCTCTCGGTTTCCCAAGTAGCTTTCTCAACTGGACGATGCTTCCATTGAACTTTCACGAACTTAATCTCCTTGGTCTCAACTTGCGCACATCACGATCAAGAATTACAATCGGTTTCTCCTTATATTGGAGGTCCTTGTCTAACACAATTGAGTCCCACTTAATGATATAATCCCCGTCACCATGATACCTCTTCAACATAGATACATGAAATACCGGATGAACACTCGATAAATTAGAAGGTAAAGCCAATCTATACGCTACCGGTCCCACACATTCAAGAATATCAAATGGACCAATGTATCTAGGACTTAGCTTACCCTTCTTACCGAATCTCATCACCCCTTTCATGGGTGATACCTTAAGAAGAACATTTTCACCGGATTGAAACGCCATGTCTCTTACCTTTTGATTCACATACTTCTTTTGTCTACTCTAGGCTGCTAGAAGCTTAGCTTGAATATTCCTAACCTTATCTTGAGCATCCTTCACTAAATCAACCTCCAAAGGTTTCACATCTCCAACCTCAAACCATCCCATGAGTGATCTACATCCCCTCCCATATAATGCCTCAAATGGTGCCATATCAATGCTGGAGTGATAACTATTATTATAGAAGAATTCACACAAAGGTAAGAACTTATCCCAGTGTCCTCCAAAATCAATCACACATGCCCTCAACATGTCTTCTAATACTTGAATAGTCCTTTTCGACTGCCCGTTTGTCTGTGGATGGAAGGCTGTACTAAAAGTGAGTTGTGTGCCCAATTCATCATGCAATTTCCTCCAAAACTTGGATGTGAATTGGGTACCACGGTCTGAGATGATAGAGAAGGACACCTCATGCAACCTTACTATCTCTTTCACATAAACTTTAGCCCATTGTTCAACATTATAATCTATTTTTACTGGAATAAAATAGGCTGACTTGGTCAATCTATCAACCACTACCCAAATATAATCAAACTTCCCCAAAGTCTTGGGAAGACCAGCCACAAAATCCAAGTCTATTCTTTCCCACTTCCATTCCGAAATTGGCATTCTCTTAAGTAAACCTGCAGGCCTTTGATGTTCATTCTTCACTTATTGACAATTTTGATACTTTGCTACAAACTCCGCTATGTCTTTCTTCATGCCCGACCACCAATAAATTTGCTTCAGATCTCTATACATCTTGGTCACACCCCGATGAATTGAATATCGCGAACCATGAGACTCTGCCAATAATTTCTCAATCAAGTCATCTATTCTAGGAACACATATTCTCCCCATGAAATTTAGCACACCATCCGCATTAAGAGTGGTCTCTTGTGCCTTACCAATCACAGTCTTCTTTCTAAGTTCCTCCAAATTCTCAACTTCAAATTGTTTGGCCTTGATCTCTTCAATGAAAGTGGCCCTTACCTCAATACTAGCTAGCACCCCACCTCTTTCTGAGATGCCCAATTGCATGAACTTAGACTCTAAGGTCTGAATTTCTTTAGCCAAAGGTCGCTTGGCTACACTTAAGCAAGCTAAACTACCCATACTCACTACTTTTTGACTCAAAGCGTCTGCCACCACATTAGCCTTGTCCAGATGGTATTGAATGGTCACATCATAATCCTTAAGTAACTCCATCCACCTTTGCTGTCTCAAATTCAGATCCTTTTGAGTGAGCACATGTAGCAAACTACGATGATCAGTAAACACTTTACACTTAACACCATAGAGGTAATGCTGCCAAATCTTAAGAGCAAACACTACCGCTGCCAACTCCAAATCATGTGTTGGATAATTTGTCTCATGCACCTTCAATTGACGCGAGGCATAAGTTATAACATTCTTATCCTGCATCAACACAACACCCAACCCAGAATGAGAAGCATTACAATAAACAATAAAATCTTTACCTTTAACCGGTAATGCTAGGATAGGTGGGGTGGTCAAAAGAGTCTTGAGCTTTTGAAAGCTCTCCTCATATTTTTCAGTCCATTCAAATGGTATCTCCTTTTGGTGAAGTTAGTCAAGTGCGTGGCAATAAAAACAAAGTTCTTCACAAATCGACGATAATAGCTAGCGAGCCCAACAAAACTCCTAACTTCCTTCACAGAGCTAGGCCTAACCCAATTCTTAACCGCCTCAATCTTTTGGGGATCTACCATTACCCCTTCTTTTGAAACTACATGCCCAAAAAATGCAACCGATTTCAACCAAAATTCACACTCAGAAAATTTAGCATATATCTTTTGTTTCCCAAGAACACCCAAACCACCCAAAACACTACGAAGATGGTTGGCATGCTCTTCCTCACTTTTTGAATAGACTAAAATATCATCAATAAAGACTATGGAGAAAGAATCAAGAAATGGCTTGAACACCCCATTCATTAAACTCATAAAAGCTGCAGGCGCATTGGTCAAACCAAAAGACATAACCAAAAACTCATAGTGCCCATAGCAAGTTCTAAACTCCGTCTTGGGCACATCCTCAGGGCTAATTTTCAATTGATGGTAACCGGATCTTAGATCAATCTTAGAGAAAACTGATGCACCTTGCAATTGGTAAAAAAGATCATCTATTCGAGGCAAAGGGTACTTGTTTTGAATAGTGACCTTATTCAATTACCGATAATCTATACACATTCTCATACTACCATCCTTTTTCTTAACAAACAAAACTGGGGAACCCCATGGGAAAGCACTAGGATGAATAATTTCTTTATCAAGAAGTTCTTGGATTTGAGCCTAAAGCTCTCTTAATTCTGCCAGAGCCATGCGATATGGAGGGATAGAAATGGGGCTCGTGCCAGGCTCTAAATCAATAAAAAAATCTATATCTCTATCCGGAGGCATACCAGACAAGTCATTAGGAAATATTTCACTAAATTCAGACACCACAGGAATAGACTCAATGGATGGAGCCTCAATCTCAACATCCATAATATGAGCCAAATAAGCCAAACAACCCTGCTCTACCAGTTTACTAGCCCGAATGGAGGATATAATCTTAACTTGCTTAGGCTTGTACACCCCTTCCCACTCTAATTATTCCCTTCCCAGAATTTCTAGAGTTACAGACTTAGTTTTACAATTAAGCACAACATAATAGGGGGACAACTAAGTCATGCCTAATATTATGTCAAAGTCAATCATATCCAAAATCAATAAATCAGCCCAAGTCTGAAATCCCATAAACAAAATAGGACAAGCACGATAAACCTGGGTAACTATGACTGACTCTCCAACTGGGGTAGAAACACGAATAGGGGCATCAAGAATATCACAAATCATATCAAAATCTGAGGCAAATCTCACGGATACATATGGATAAGTAGAACCCAGATCAAACAACACATTAGCCATCTGATCACAGACAAGAATAGTACATGTGATCACCGCATCAGACGCCTCTGCCTCATTATTGCCCAAAAAAGTATAACATTGAGCCCTATCATCATGACGAGCCACTTCCCTAGCTGGTTGCGCGTTACCCCTACCTCCGTTACCATTACCATTTCCTCTACCTCCACGGCCTCATTGATTACCTCCTCACCCACCTTGTGGACACCCTCGAGCATTATTACCATTCCCCACGGGTACCACTGCTCTAGACTATTGCTGCGCCGAATCTAACACATGCGGGTGGGGACAATCTCTCATCATATGCCCAGGTTCTCCACAATTATAGCAAGTACGATCAAAAGATGGTCTGCTACCCATCGAAGGCGCGACTCCCTGGATATCCTAAAAATTATGAGATGGAGTTTTTGAGTAACTACCTGTAGAGGCGGCATAGCAGACTGAATTGGCTTGGCTGCAAGCGTTGGTCTTTCGGACCCCTTGGAATAAGAACCTTGAAAGTTACCTGAGTTCTTGGCCCTTTTTGCCCATGCCTTAGTTTGTCCGTCTCTCCTAACCTCACCCCCTCCACTTTCTTAACATAGTCTGTCACCTCATTAAAGCTTCTCCCTGCAGAAGTCATATGAACAAATAATACTTGCAACTCAGAATTTAGTCTCCTAATAAATTATCGGATTCTCTCTTCCTCAGTAGTCACCAATTGGGTAGCATATCTAGACAAAGCATGAAACTTGGCCTCATAAGCAGCCACAGTCATACCACTTTGCTCCAAAGCCATGAACTCATCCTTCTTGTGATCTCTCAAAGTTCTAGGCACATACTTCTCTAAGAACAGAGCATGAAATTGGGTCCAAGTAAGTGGAGGTAAAGTAGAAGATTTGCATTCCATATAAGCTCTCCACCACTGCTTATCCTCACCTTGAAGTTGGAAAGACACAAACTCAACCCCACGCTGATGAACAATACCCAGTTTATGAAGCCTCTCATAGCAATCCAGAATGAACTCATAAACATCCTCATTCTCAGAACCAAGAAACACGAGAGGCTTTAGCTTCAAAAACTTAGTCAACATTTCATGCTCATTACCAGTCATAACAGAACCCAACAAAGGATGGAAGAAAACATCATTACCTCCAGTCTCTCCCACCTTGGGGGCAGTGCTAGCAACAAGAGGATTAGTAGGAGCTTGAGTTGCTTGAGCAGAAGGAAGCACTCTAGGACCAACCAATCCCTTTAAGATCGACATGATCTGTAGAGCTAACACTGGATCCAAAGGAGGAACACCTATAGTCTCAGCCTGCATCTCTTCCTCTTGTCCCACATCCTCAACATTCTTAATATCAACATTTTCCTCTATCTTTTCATGATGCGGAACAGGGTTCTCATTCATAGGAGCATTCTCAATATGAGCTCCATTTCCAACAGGTTCTACTCTTCCATGGTCTCTACCCCTAGCTCTTCCTTTACCCCTGCCTCGACCGCGACCTCTCACTGTAGATTCCTCAACCGGAGCATTGACGAGACCTACGTGCCTAACACCGTTGAATCTAATATTAACCATCTGCAAACAGAAGAGTGAAGGAGGTTAAATACCAATTTGAATTGCCAGATACCCATTGGAATCAAGTCATAGCATGAAAGGAGACAGGAGAAAATAGAGAGATTTCCTAAAGTTCTATAGCCTCTCGAAGAAAAATAAAGGCGTTCCCGTACCATTCAGCGAGACTCTTCTAGACTTGTTTTGGTACATCGAGATCAATGAACCTAGGCTCTGATACCAACTTTGTCACGACTCAGACCGTCGTGATTGGCACCCACGCTAACCCTCCGGTGGGAGAACCATTACTACAACGAACTAAGCAACCTTAACCAAAATACTACACATCTAAAGATACAGAAGCAGGATTAAATGACTAAAGAAATACGGAGTTCCCATAAACTCCCCAAGTTTTAAACAAATAGCTTAACCAAACTAATGCGGAAGAACAACCCCTAGAACCTGAACGTCAATGTACCAAAACTCTACTAACGACAAGTCTAAGAACAAGGGGTACAACCCCAAAACTAAACAACACCTTAAACAAATAGTCTGAGTCTGAAAAGAGTGGACTTAAACAAGAAAGATTCATGGCCGCCTAAAAGAACTGGCTCCCCCTTGAATCCGATCACACTCAATAGTCACCTAGCTGAGGTCTATCAATAGCCACCTGAAAATGCCCTGTTCAACAAAAGTAAGAGCAAGTGCAGTATCAGTACACAACCACAGTGTACTGGTAGGATCACACGGCTATCCGAATGAGTGTAACATAAACAAGTTAATACAACATTATAAAACAACATATACCGAACATATACAGTATTAGTCATATTTTCAAGATCAACGTAGCATCCCACAATCTCAATAATGCACATTGGTTATCAATTTAGAGCAACATACGGTCTTTCAATATCAATCATCATTAGATATGAACGTAATCATCACAAGTAGATACACAACACAATTCAATGGTCCTCTCACGAAACCCAATTCAATGGTCCTCTCACGAAACACAATTCAATGGCCCTCTCATGGAACCCACACCCAAACTGTTAGCATGCTAGAACATGGCAATCGATCCAATGATTATGCCAAAACATGGCAACCGATCACATAATTATGCCGCAACGTGGCAACCGATTCCATATTTATGTCGGAACGTGGCAACCGATCCCAGTTAGTTATGCCGGAACGTGGCAACCGATCCTAGTTAGTTATGCCAGAACGTGACAACCGATCCATTCAACACACCACAATCACAATCACAAGTATATTCTCAATAATCATACAATCAAGAAGTGATTCATGACATACAATTATTCATTCATACTTGTACAATTAGTGTGATCAACAATGGAACATTCACATACATACATGTATCATAATGAAGCAAGAACAAGCATATATCACACAGTCATGAAATCACAACCATCACCTACCTCGAAACAAGCTTGAAACCCTAACAAACTTGATCCTCCCCTTTCTGGATTCGTTCCGCTTGTTCTTGGTCTACAAAAAATCAATATAATATGGGAATCAATAAACAATTATTAATTACCCGGATTACTAACAATTCTATGAACCCTAGATCAAACCCATGATCCCAATTATCCAAATTAGGGTTGTTTCCACCATAGAATCTATAACAACCCCCATCAATATTAACCCATTCTATTACGTTCTACGAATCGAAAAATGGATTCAGGGAGTGAAAAGCTTACCTTGCCTCAAGAATGGTGAAAACTGAGTATGATTCGCCTGGGGGGTCGTTCCTTAGCTCTAAAATTATAAAAGTGCATAATGAGGTCGTTTAGGAATTTATTAATGACTTAAATTCACGTCGGACTCGCCACAACGACCACCACCCCGCCATAGCGGCCTCGCTAGAGCGGTAAAACTACTCATGTAATCAAAATAATAATTACTTCACCTGATTGTTACCAGATTTACCCACACTTCAAGGACTCCAATTTCGTCCAAATCTGGACAAGGTTGGGAAAATCTAAATACTACGAAAAAATTTTCCGGCCCCAAATTTCCTCATGTTGGATTTTCTATAAAGACGAAAACATGTCGTTACAGTTATACATTGTAATCTGTATAGTTTGTGTTTGTATAAATCGAGAAAGAGAGAAAGGAAAAAGAGAACTGGTAGGAGAAGATTTGTATTTGTATAATTATAAGTGTGTGTGTATATATATATATATATTTATAGTTGTATATATAGTTTTCTCTCGCTTTAAACAAACACAAATGCGATTTATACATTTATGTTTTTATAAAGTGAGAGAGACGAGTGAGATTTATAGGGAGAGAGGTGAATGACCAAGTGTTTGCTACTAATTAAAATTAAATGAAATTGTGGTTATATAATTTATTTTGAATTAAAAATTTGCTATTTTATACAATTTTTCCTTAAATGAATATATTTGTATGCATAACTATATGAAGATTTCATCCGTTAATTCACGACTAAATCTATAATGAGCTCATATTATAAATTTATATCTCATGAACCTAGATCTCTATTTATTTAACCTCTCATCTTTCTATATTTTCCTCTCATTTTAATACTTTTGTTTTTTCAAGAGTCAAATGATATGAGTTTTGACCAACATTTGATTACGTTATATTTTTTAAAAAAAATATTGGCGAAAAACTTTAATGTATAGTACTTTCTGTATAGATTTTAAATATCTAAACTTTAATTTTATTATATCAAATAAATCTAATACTTATTTATCTTTTAAAAATAGTCAAATAGACTTTCAAAAAGTGAAATATCACAAATATTTCACGCGCTTATATCCATCTTAATTTCATGCAACAAATCTATCCTTTTAACATTCAATTATTTTAAATAATTTTAAGGATGGTTTTCAATGCTTTATAACTTTTCTATTGAATCAAGAGGTCATCCGAAGAAGCTTCAATGGATTTGTATTCGATGTTGCTATTAAAGTTTTCTTATTTTCTTCAATCTCACTTGCCAAGTACGTACAATGTCTTTAAATGGTAGAATTATTTTTCATTTGATGCTTGTATTTATCTATCTAATTAAGATTTATAGTTCAAAATGTCTATCATTCACTAAACAATATTCACTTCCAATTTGTTTTTGTTGCTCTATTTTATTTTAATATTGAGTATAATTATAGGTGTTGCAATGGTCTAGTGTTGACACCATGAACATGGAAGTATTTTTATTTAATTGTCACATACATGTTTTGAACTTAAATGACAAATAACTAGAAAAGTATCACATTATGAAACTATTTTTTATAAAAAAATTGTCTTTTATTACTTAATACGTGTTGCAATAATCTTAGATGATTATGTAATCTTGTACAAAATAATTTGAGATACTCGTGTCCAGAAACTAGTAGTTGATACTGTGTAAAGAATAGGTTTGACCACAGCTAAATTTAGATCAAGATGATATCATATTGTTTATTTGATAATTTTCATCATGTCTAAAACATGTTAATTTTATAATCGATTTGTATATTTGATTTGTGTCCGGAATGTTCTAGATGATATTTTCAGGCACTTATAAAAAGGTCAATAAATAGGGAGAAGGAGAAGAGGGAATCCAACAGATTGGACCCAAGTAGAAACCCATCTACTATCACCTTTGTGATTAAAGTAGAATTTTGAGAGTAGAAATGATGAAATTGAACCAACAAAAAGTAACATGTAGTTAATTCCTAGAAGAAACATGTAATATTTTTTAACATGTAATTAATTCCTAGAAGAAACATGTAATATTTTTTAGTGGTTGCACAACTAGTCATGTTTGTTTCTTCAACTTGGTCATGATGAATTTGGATTTGGACTGTTTCACCACTTCTTTGGTTGTCAATGATCATCAACTCTCTTAAATTTCCTTTCTGATCATCATGTTCTTGTTGTTGGTGTTGGGATATGAGCTCCATTGAATGAAAATAAGAAAATATTAGATTGGTGCGGGTGGATGGGGGTGGAGGTTTCTTATATAGAGAAAAAGATGCTTTTGGTGATATTTATATATGGACTTGACTATAAAAAGGTACGACTTTAGTGAGGAAATACAGATTCTAGAGAGGTATTTTTGTTTTTACCTTTTTAAAAATCTACACCCCTTGTATTATGTAAACTCTACACTTATCCTTTGTATTGGATTTGGATTTGGATTCTTTCCACCACTTTTTTTGTGATATATTTTATCAAATGATTTATGTTTATTTTTTATTAATGAGTTTTAAAAGATAAATATTTTAAAATTATTTGTTCTTTCTGAAATACTAGTTCTCGTACACGTGCAATGCACATGTATTTCATGTTAAAAATATAAATACTTTAAAAGTTCAAGAATTTGCACTAAATTTTTTAGTCCAAATAAAAATATAATTTTTTATAAAAAAATAAATTAAAGAAGTCCAATAGAGAGAAAACATACAAAAAAAATAAAAAAAAGTATAACATACACATTCTTCTTAAGACTTGATTCATAACAATATATACGGTAGATGGGAAAAGAAATACGAAATGGATACAAAAAAATTTGAGTTATAAAATGAAAAATGATTATCTTGGTTAGGATTCTCATGAAACAAATAAACGCTATCAAATTTATTTACTTTAACATTTTCAACACGAACACAAATATATGTGAAAATTTATTAGATTATAATCAGAGGCGACTGACATGTGTTGAAGAAAAGTCTTTGGCTTTAGGCCCACAATTATAAGTGGCCCTATTTTTTAGTTTATTAGTTAGGACTAGACTAAAAAAAACATTAGAACTAGGAATCCAATTCCAAATGGATTAATGATGTGAACTTGATATGAGTATTCACTTTTTATTACTTTTCCAATAAAAAGTAATGTGTACTTTTTTTTACCTTGTTCTTTATCTGATTTTATTTTTATATATTCTATTATTCTCTCTTTCTCTCTTTCCCTTTTCTAATCTTCCATGCTCTCTCTCTTATTCAAAACTTAAGAGTTTATTTGTTCTATTGATAATTTCAACTTGAAAAGAGCATAGTTTATGTTTTAAATTTTGAAAAAATATATTGTAGCAGCCCAAATTTGTTTGGAAATCAAGTCTTTCTAGTTCTTGAATCGAGTAATATCATTCTAATCTCTATTATATTTTTTGTTTTGTGTTTTATGTTTATTATAATTTTATTTAATATTGTAGATAGTGTTTAAAATATTTGTGTAACGACCTAATTTCTGTCGTTATGAAAAAGCCAATGGAGAAAGAATTGGGGTCAGAAAACTTTTTCGTAGTAACTTGGAATTTCCTAGCCTAGTCCAGATTTGGACGAAATTGGAGTCTTTAAGGTGTAGGGAAATCCGGTAACAATCGGGTGAATCATTTATGATTTTGATTACATGAGTAGTTAGATAACTCGTTAAGGAATCCGTACGACTTTACGAAATTGAATTTGGACGAGTAGAGCTCCCGGAATCGATCTTAGCGTAAAGAGTATTTACTGAGTGTCGTGGGTTAGAGGTGTGATGTGAAATGAGAATTTTGGAATTCTTGAAATAACTCTCTGTCTCGAGAATGCCGCTTTGGCAGGGTGGTGGTCGCTGTGGCGGGCCCGACTTGAATTAAAGTCGTTAATAAACCCCTAAACAACCTCATTATGCACTTTTCAACTTTTTGAGCTAAGGAACGACCCCCAGACGACTCTTACTCATTTTTTATTATTCTTGAGGATAAAAGTAAGCTTTTCACTCCCCGAATCTATTTTTTGATTCGTAGAACGTAATAGAATGGGTGAATATTAATGGGGGAGGGTTTTGTTATAGATTCTATGGTGGAAAAATCCCTAAATTGGGTATTAGGATCTTGGGTTTGGTCTAGGGTTAATGGGTTTGTTATAATCCGAATAATTAGACCTTTGATTGTTGATCCTTGTGTATTAATTGTTGTTTGTAGACCTAGAACAAGTGGAAATAATTCTGACAGGGAAGATTCAAGTGTCTTAAGGGATTCAAGCTTGGATTCGAGGTAGGTGATGGTTGTGATTCTATGATTATGTGATGTATGTTTGTTCTTGCTTCATTATGATACATGTATGTATGCAAATGTTGCATTATTGATCACACTTGTTGTAAAGGAGGATAATTGAATAATTGTATGCCATGAATTACCTCTTGTTGTATGATTGTGAGAATATACATTGTGATTGTGATTGTGGTTTGTTGAATGTGCGAGTGTCACGATCCGACACACTAACTTGGATCGAATTGACACGTTTTGGCATAAATATGGGATCTGCTGCCATGTTTCAACATAACTAACTTGGATCGGATTGCCACGTTCCAACATAAATATGGGATCGGCTGTCACGTTCCGGCATAACTAACTTGGATCGGATTGCCACGTTCCAGCATAAATATGGGATCAGATTGCCATGTTCCGACATGCTAACTATTTGGGTTTGGGTTCCATGAGAGGACCATTGAATTGGGTTCCGTGAGAGGACCATTAAATTGTACATGTTGTATATATACTTGTGATGAGTTCGTTCATATCTAATGATGATTGATATTGGAAGATGATAACTTGCTCTAAATTGATATAACTGTGATATGTGAGAATCGCGAGGTTGTTCATTGTTCGTATATGTTGATGATATTATATATGTTCGATATGTGCATGTGATTATATTGTTGTATTGACTAATGTATGTTACACTTAGTGGGATTGCCGCGTGATCCTACCAGTACACGGTGGTTGTGTAATGATACTACACTTGCTCTTTCTTTGTTGAGTACATGGCATATTCATGTGGCTATTGATAGACCTCAACTAGGTGACTATGAGCGTGACCGAATTCAAGGGTGAGCCGATTCTTTCAGGCTACCATGGATCTTTCTTGTTTAAGTCCACTTTTTTCGAACTCAGACTTTTTTTTAAGGCGTTGTTTAGTTTCGGGGTTATACCCCTTGTTCTTAGACTTGTCGTTAGTAGATTTTTGGTACATTGACTTTCAGGTTCTAGGTTAATTCTTCCGCATTTGTTAGTTATTGTTGAACTTTTGTTAGAGTTTATGGAAACTCTATTTTCTTTCCGTAGTGTTTCACTTATATGCCTTAGTGTTTAGATAGATTGCTTAGCTTGGGTTGTAGTAGTGATTCTCCCACCGAATGATTAGTGTGGGTGCCAATCAAGACGGTTTGGGTCGTGACAAAGTTGGTATTAGAGCCCTAGGTTCGTTGATCTCATTGTACCAAAACGAGTCTAGAAGAGTCTTGCGGAACAGTACGAAGACGTTCGTACTTTTCTTCGAGAGACTATATAGGACTTTAGGAAAAACTCACTTGTTTCTACTCTGTGCTATGACTTGAATCCAATTGGTAACTGGGTGATACAAATTGATATCTTTCCTCCTTCACTCTATGGTTCAAACTAGAACAACAAAAGTGGTAACACCATCAATTGCAAGAAAGGATGTGTATAGACTACTGACAGTCGAATAGAGTCGCCATTTGGAACAAGTATCCACTGCCTCAGATAAATGATCTTTTTGATCAGTTGCATGGTGCATCAGTTTCCTCTAAGATTGATTTAAGGTCTGGTTACCATCAGTTAAAGATTGAGGCGGTTAAGAATTGAGTTTGACCAAGTTCTATGAATAAAATTAGCAGTTTTGTGGGACTCACTAGCTACTATTGTCGCTTGTGGTATGAGTTGACTCTAATTGGTATCTCTCTATTCCAATTGATATCTCAATGATGTGAACTAGATGTCGTGGTCACGACTTAGGGGCCACAAACAAAGAAAATTGGAAACTGAGCAGGTTCCAATTGGTATCTGGCCCTAGGGGTGGTGTGAATGCATGGATGATTAGGAATGGTCATCCATGGAGTGAAATAATTAATTAAGAATTTGGACTTTTCTGTAAATTGTATCTTGGAAACTTTGAATGCGTGCTTCTGGTTGTCTGAATTTACTGTGAATGTGAAGTTGTAATTACTTGAATATGATGAGGTGATTATATGCACAATAAATGTGTGTCTGAACTTTGATATGTACAATATGTTGGCCTAGTCGTTGAAGTTACGCAAATTGTATATACTTAAGTATCGTGAAATTCGTTGTGAAAGGAAGATCTTGACTAAGGATCGTGTGAGTGTCTGGGCGTATCCTAGGGATGTGTGGGTTGTGGTGCTGAATTGACAAGAATGAATTGGTTCGTGTATTGTGGGATTGAATGGGGGTAGACATTGATTATCCTAGTTATGGGGATTATTCTAAAATTGCTAAGTAAAGATGGGAACCTTTGTGGAATTTAGAAAAGAAAAGAACCCCAATTTTTTTTTTGGCAGGGGTTCTATTTCCGTTATGGCCGCTGGGGTGGGATTCTTCCCGCCAAGGTGAGACCGCCAGTGCGGGATTTCTCCCACAAGAGCGAGACAAAATCTCAGCTCTGTATCCCTTGTTTTCCTTAGTCACAATTATGGATCCTGAATCGTAGCCGAACTAACCCCCGCGATCTAATTTGGTGTTCAACAATCGAATGTAAGTTATAAAGTGTGTTAAAATTGTGGAGAACTTGGGAATATGAGGAGGAAATCAGTGAGGTCATAGAGAACAGGGAAATGGTAATGCAGGTAGAGGAGTAGTGCAGCCAGGCAAGGAGGTTGCCCGTCAAGATGACATGGCTCAGTTATATGCTTTTTCGGGCAAGACCGAGTTTGAGGTGAGTGATGCAGTGGTCACTAATGCTGCTCTTGTCTTTGCCCGGATGACTATTCTTTTGTGTGGTTTGGGTTCTACTTATTAGTATGTGTCAGTTCAATTGCCTTGGGATTTGATGTGGTTTGTGATATACTTGGTGCTCTCATCCATGTTGCTACCCTAGTTGAAGAGTCAGTCATAGTCACCCTTGTATATCGTGTTGTCGTACCCTAGTTGAAGAGTCAGTCATAGTCACCCTTGTATATCGTGTTGTCCTGTTGTGTTTATGGATTTTCAGATTTGGGTTGATTTGGTTATGCTGGATATGACTGACTTGATATAATCTTAAGCATGACTTGGTTGTCCCCCTATTATACCATGCTTAATTGTAATACTAAGTCGGTAACTCTAAAGATCCCCGGTAGGGAAAGATTAGAGTGGGAAGGGGTGTGCAAGCCTAAGCTAGCTAAGATCATATCCTCCATTCGGGCTAGAAAACTGGTGGGGCCGGATTGTTTGACGTAATTGGCACATATTCGGGATGTTGAGATCGAATCCCCCTCTATTGAGTTTATTCCTGTGGTGTTAGAATTGAGAGAGCATAAATCACAATTCCAAGGGCTTCTTGATAAAGGTTTCATCCGTCCTAGTGCTTTTCCGTGGGGTGCTCCTGTCTTGTTTGTTAAGAAGAAGGAGGGTGTTATGAGAACTGGTGAATTTATCTTAAGCCATAAAGAATTGGATTAATATCGGAATGAGAAGCTTATGGATAAAGAAAGTCCCATTGAGTATACTTGGGTGAAGTAAATTGAAGTATTTTAGTAAGGAAGTGCGTAAAAATTGGGTTAGCCCTCTGAATTTGATGAGTATACCTGAGTTTGAGGTGTCGTGTTGATGAAAGATTGGCTTTGTGGTGATAGTTAAGGCTGACTAAGCGTAAAGGTAATAAGAGTTCGTGATGGATTGTGATGGGATGCAACTATATAATAAATTATTGGTTAAGCAAATTTTTGTATAGTAATTATGACTTGCGAGTATTTAAGGTTATGGTTTTCTAATTTTGGTGAGTAACGTGGTTGTATGGAAAGTTTTAAGAGATGGTGGGACACTATTCAAATAGAAATTAAAAAGTTAGAGTCATAATGAAGAAAAATAGTGGGAGGTAGTACAACCTTTAGAGAGAAGCGAGAGCAAGAATATTTTATTTAATTGCAAAAGTGGAAGAGATATCTTCAGAGGGGTAGATAATTGGATTCAGAGATGCGTGATTTCATTCGTTTTGTTATGGCTATGGTAATAGTGTCATGGGACCATCAGATGGGTCAAAAACTATCGAAAAAAACTTGAGAAAGGAGTGTGCGGACATTACCTTGAGTGTGATGACAAGTGCTTAGTTTTGTTTTTGAGTCCAATAATGAGTATGATTGGAATTTTAGCAAAATATATGGTAAGATCGATGGAGATGCGATAAATGATAATCAAAGATCCATGAATTCATAAAAATCTTCAAGGTACAAGCTAATGTTGATAGAGAAAGGGATTGTGTTATACGGTGGAAATTACAATTCAGATTTTTCATTGTAAGTCTACATTCGTGGTGATGTATTTTGTCAAAGGATGAATTGGCAAGGTGAGAAATGATCTATTGTATCCGATATTGAGCATGTGAAAGGACTTATACCTGGTTTGAGTCGTAAGGTTTATTACTTTTGATTGTTAAAGTACCTAATAAGGGTTTTATTTAAAAAGTGTTGGGTTATAATAAGGTAAAAGGTCGAAGTGTTTATGATGGTTGTTAGTATTGTGAGTATGATTCACTAGCTATGCTCTCGTGTGTTTTCACTTTTGTGGGTGGATCAGGGGTACCAAATCTTGCAATGTTCTCTTGGTTGAGTGGGAAAATTGGGAAGACTTAATTATTTCAAATGACATAATTGGTGTTGTCTTGGAGTATTTAAAGTAATTTAGTGGTTCTACATGTACCACCTTTCTTATGAGAAATTATAGAAGAGCCACCATGCGTATTTGTGGTTGTCCGACAATCTTAATATTCATCTAGTCGTCAAGGTCATGTATGGATTATGTGTGGTTGAATGTGGGGATCATTGAATCCAATTCTATTGTTTTTAAGAGGTAATCTATAATTACTAAATTTAACATTTCGATAGTGTTATTGGAGGGGTTGTATGCTTGGACATATCCCTCGATGAGTATCTGATTTCTAAAGATCAAAATTGTTATAACTTAAGCTCATGGGAATTAATGTTATGGGATGGAGATGTTGTTAAGAACTATGATTGGTTGGGTATTATGAATGTGTGTTGGTTTGTTCAGGTTCACTTCTAATTGTAGCGAGTATTGATTTAGAATTTTATCATGGTTATGTGAGAAATGATTCGTCTTCATATTTGTGTCAAGATCCTTGATAACATGTGGCAGAGGTGTGTACGATCAACTTTGGTGGTTGTTGGGAATTGTTTTGTTGTTAGTTAAGTTTACATACAACAATATTTATCACTCGAGTGTTGAGATTACTTCATTGAGGCATTGTAAGGGAGGAGGTGTAGGTACTCAATTGGTTGGTTTGAGGTTGGAGATGTGAAACCCTTAGGGGGTAATGAGATTTGGTAAGAAGGGCATGCAATACAAGTATCCCCAGTAATTCGACGATTCAAATACTACTCTACCCTTAATTTAATTAGTCTTTCCTAGTTGATCACTCGGGGACGAGTGATGGGTAAATTGGTATCTACTGTAACAACCTGATTTCCATTGTTATGAAAAAGCCAATGGAGAAAGAATTGGGGTCAGAAAACCTTTTCGTAGTAACTTGAAATTTCCTAGCCTAGTCCAGATTTGGACAAAATCAGAATCTTTAAGGTGTAGGGAAATCTGGTAACAATCGGGTGAATCATTTATGATTTTGATTACATGAGTAGTTATATAACTCGTTAAGGAATCCATACGACTTTATGGAATTGAATTCGGGCGAGTAGAGCTCCCGGAATCGATCTTAGTGTAAAGGATATTTACTGAGCGTCGTGGGTTAGATGTGTGATTTGAAATGAGAATTTTGGAATTCTTGAAATAACTCTCTATCTTGAGAATGCCGCTTTGGCATTGGGTTTCGCCGCTTTGGTGGGGCCACTATGGAAGGGTGGTGGCCGCTGTGGCGGGCCCGATGCGAATTAAAGTCGTTATTAAACTCCTAAACGACCTCATTATGATCTTTTTGACTTTTTGAGCTAAGGAACAACCCCCAGACGGCTCTTACTCGCTTTTCACCATTCTTGAGGCTAAATGTAAGCTTTTCACTCCCCGAGTCTATTTTTTGATCCGTAGAACGTAATAGAATGGGTTAATATTGATGGGGAGGATTTTGTTATAGATTATATGGTGGAAAAATAATAATCCTAAATTGGGTATTAGGATCTTGGGTTTGGTCTAGGGTTATTGGGTTTGTTATAATCCGAATAATTAGACCTTTGATTGTTGATCCTTGCGTATAAATTATTGTTTGTAGACCTAGAACAAGCGGAAAGAATCCAGAAAGGGAAGATTCAAGTGCCTTAGGGGATTCAAGCTTGGATTCGAGGTAGGTGATGGTTATGATTCTATGATTGTGTGATGTATATTTGTTCTTGCTTCATTATGATACATGTATGTATGCGGATGTTGCATTATTGATCGCACTTGTTGTAAATGAGGATAATTGAATAATTGTATGCCATGAATACTCTCTTGTTGTATGATTATGAGAATATACATTGTGATTGTGATTGTGGTTTGTTGAATGGGCGGGTGTCACGATCCGACACACTAACTTGGATCGGATTGCCATGTTCCGGCATAAATATGGGATCGGCTGCCACGTTTCAACATAACTAACTTGGATCGGATTGCCACGTTCCGACATAAATATGAGATCGGCTGCCACGTTCCAACATAACTAACTTGGATCAGATTGCCACATTCCGGCATAAATATGGGATCAGATTGCCACGTTCTGGCATGCTAACTGTTTGTGTTTGGGTTCCATAAGAGGACCATTGAATTGTGTTGTGTATCTACTTGTGATGAGTTCATTCATATCTAATGATGATTGATATTGGAAGACAATATGTTGCTCTAAATTGATATAACTGTGATATGTGAGAATCGTGAAGTTTTTCATTATTCGTATATGTTGATGATATTGTATATGTTCGATATGTGCATGTGATTATATTGTTGTATTAACTAATGTATGTTACACTTAGTGGGATAGCCGCGTGATCCTACCAATACACGATGATTGCGTACTAATACTGCACTTGCTCTTTCTTTGTTGAGTACATGGCATCTTCAGGTGGCTATTGATAGACCTCAGCTAGGTTACTATGAGCGTGACCGGATTCAAAGGTGAGCCAGTTCTTTAAGGCTGCCATGGATCTTCCTTGTTTAAGTCCACTCTTTTCAGACTCAGACTTTTGTTTAAGGTGTTGTTTAGTTTCGGGATTGTACCCCTTGTTCTTAGATTTGTCGTTAGTAGAGTTTTGGTACATTGACTTTCAGGTTCTAGATTAATTCCTCCGCATTTGTTAGTTATTGTTGAACCTTTGTTAGAGTTTATGGAAACTCTATTTTCTTTCCTTAGTATTTGACTTATATGCCTTAATTTTTAGATTGATTGCTTGGTTTGGGTTATAGTAGTGGTTCTCCCACCAGATGGTTAGTGTGGGTGTCAATCACAATGGTCTGGGTCGTGACAATTTGTTACAATTATAATATGTCAATTAGAAAGTATGAATCTTGTCATTCAAAACTTACAAGAAAGAAAACTCGATAACTTGATAAAATCTCAAAAAGGTGCTCTTGATTTTTTTTGGAAAATAATGTCCAAATTTAATTAAAAAATTGTAGTGGATGCTCTTTAGAAGTACTAGTCACTAACTTAGTTGAAGTTAAGTTAGATAGTGATATAATCCAAAAAGAAGAAGAAGTACAAGAAATTAGTGAAAAATTGGATGTAGATTCCCAAAAAAATCAGGAACTTATAAATGAATTAAATAATCATGCTTCTAAAAATATCTATGATCCTAGTCAATGGAATATTGTTGATACAAAGTTAAGTGACTTATTAATAGAAAAGGGTCCAATTAGAATTACCGACACATGATGTTTTCCAAATGATAATTTTTAAGGCACTTTTCTACTACATATTATTTTCAAAAATTAGCAAATGGAGAAAGATATGAAAGAAGATGGTTATTTTATTCCAAAGATTTGAATAAGGTATTTTATTTTTGTTGTAAGTTATTTAATACGACCTATAATGCAAAGAATAATAAATTAACTAATGAAGGTAGTAGAAATTGAATAAATCTTATGAATTAATTTGGAATTTAGATTGCGTAATAATAAAACAATTGATAAAAACATTCAAGATCAAATTAATAGAGATATATAGAGAACATTGAGAAATATATTTTCAAGAATTATTTCTGTCATAAAAGATCTTGGAAAAAATTATTTGGCGTTTAAGGGGGGGGGATGAAAAAATATATCAAGAAAATAATGGTAACTTCTTAAGTCTTGTTGAAATGATTGCCAAATTTGATCCAATTATGCAAGAACATTTTCGACGAATCAAACATGATGAAATTGTTGGGTATAGCAAGAGTTAATTGGAAATGGAGGAAAGATGAAAAGAGGAATTGAAAAAGATTCCCTTATGCTTTAAGAAAAGACATTTTCCCCTCATTGGTGGTGGAAAGAAAAATTAAAGTGTTTATATAGAGAAACACTTCTACTAGTTGTTAAAAGGGTTGGAAAGAGAGAACCCCCTCGCGCCTTCGGCTTCGGTTTCGGCTTTGGAAAATGATCAATCGAGAGATTATTTTTGGACAAAGTTTGTTTTAATTATTTGATTAATTATTTATTTAATTAAATAAATTAAATTGAATTGCCAAAACGTTTCAATTATTTAGGTAATTAACCGATATGTTCCGACCCAACTTGGATCCGCACGACCCATTTTATTTAAAACACTTTCCCATTTTATTTGAATTTCCCGCCGTTGGAGATGACTGTTATGAAATATTGTAACTTTCAGGAACAACCAGGACCGTTTGAAAGGTTGCAAACTTTC
>JAJOOS010004148.1:0-19912 GCA_029582725.1 Solanum chiquidenum | reverse complement strand
GAATCTCAAATATTCTTGAAATACATTTTCATTTTAAAACTTTGGGGGTATACAACTAAAAAATAGAAATTTGAATTGATCCTGGCTGACGTCAGACTGCCATAGATTTCGGCTTTGGCGGCGGCGTTATAGCACCTGCATGACTGCTATAGCAAGGTTGTTGGAATCAGACCCTAAAAAATATGATATCTTTTATTTTTCCTCCAACTTTTTATTAAGAAAATCGACGAGGATTACTCTAAAAATCCTCCTAAGTCACTCCAAGCTTGGGAACTAGGGAGGGGAGGAATTTTAGCGCAAGGATCAGAGGGTCAATTGATCCCAGGGAATCCTAATCTACGTTTGTCAGGATTCATCCCATGGAGCCAAAAAAATTGTGTTCATAGTTCTTCAGCAGTTATTTGACGTTCAGGTAGGCTCTACCTTTTTAATTGAGTAGTTAGACATATCTTTATTTACATAATATTTGGTAGATGGTCGGAAGATTGAATGTATAGGCCTTCAGACATAGTGTCTAGATGGTTGAATTTTGTGGTTAATTGTGATTTAAGCTGATAATGAACATGATTAGTTATTGTTGACATTTTGATGTTGTTGGGTGTTATCCCGAGAAGAAGATAGTGGGTAATCGGATTATGATTAGGAAACGTCCGGAATTATCCTTTAGGTGATGATTGTTTGTGTTCCCGTTTATGTTATATGTGCTTATCAACTGTTTCGTTAGTATAGCATGCATGATATATATGGTTAGGGGAAAAGGAAAGAATATGACTTGAAAAACTAAATGTCGTCAATCACATGCAGTGAATGTGTTTATTTGGATGTACAAATCTGTTTGCTATTCGTTGTGTTGGTGATTGTAAGGTGTGATTGATGGTTGACTCGGATACCACGCTTGGTATATGATATCCTACAGTTGGCTCAGATACCATGCATGGTATATACAAACGATTGACATGAATACCACGCTTGGTACATGAATTATCCATATATGATTGTCTCGGGTACCACGTCGATACATATATACTAACGATTGGCATGGGTACCACGCCTAGTACACTTGATTTCAAGTCTGTTTAGAAAATCTTTAAAAATAGAATTATTTTTAAAAATAATATTCAAGACAAAAGTGTGTTAGAATCATTATATCCAATCTATTTTTTTAATTCATATTTATAGAGATAAATTGCAATTTAATCCATTTAAGTTCAATCTATTTGCGATCCATCTAAATTCGATCCAATCTGCTTATTTACGGCCGCTAATCTTATCATATGAATTTCATTTTTAATAAATTATTTTTCTAAATTGGTGATGCACTACCATTAATTGTAAGGAATTAATGGACGAACAGTACAAGCCTCAAGCTAACTACTTTAGCATTGACTTTTTCTCTCTCTTTATCTATCTATCTATATGATTTTTTCTTCTTCTTTTTAAGCCTTATTTATTTGCATCAAGGTTAAAATATTTATGTTATTGGATATGAACTCTAAATACTTATATAGGATCATTAATTTTTGAGCATCTAAATGTGCATATCTCATTTATTTATAAATATGATAAATATATACACAATTTAAACAAAAAATAGTTAAATATCAACTATCAACCAAAAAAAGAAATTTAATATAATAAATTATTATCTGATTAAAAAAAAGAATCATTTATATTTGCAAGTGATTTTGGAGATGTTTTAGAATGGTAGAGGTGGCGCTAGCAAGGCTAGAGCACGTGATCTCAAGAAACTTTTGAAACACTTTAACATTGCACTAAATCTTCACCTTGTGTTTAGAAGTGTCAGCACTTACGTATATATTTATTAAAGTGATAAATGTCAAAAACATACTTAAATTATTCTTTTTTTTATGAGTTTCATACATAAACTATAATTTATTTATTTGAGAAACACACTTCAGTAGTGTGTGTAATACAATCTCTCTTTTATTTGTAAAAACTTTGTGACATGACATTCCACATGGATAAAATATTTCACCTTGACAAAAATTAAATAAACTATTAATATTAGTTAAAAACTAAATATTAAAGAATTACTATAATATTTTTCTCACCCCACTCCACCATCCCCTCCCCCCTCCCACCGCGACAATCCACTCGTCCTTTTAATTTTTAATTTTTTTTATAAAATATTTTTTAAAATAGATTAAAAAATTGAAAGGGGAGGGTTATGTGGGGTGGGCTAGTAAGAATTTTTTTAATTTTTTTTTTATAAAAGATTTTACTTTTTTAAAAAAAAACTAAAAATTTGAGATGAGGAGAGTATGATGATAGGAAGGGGTGGAGTGGGGTCAGGAAACTATTTTACATTTTATTATTGTAACGATCTTCTCCCGTCGTTATAGAAAAGTCAACGGGGAAATTTTTTATTAAAGGTGTCCAAAAATAATTGTGTGTGGTTGTCAAATTAAAATTAAAAAAATATTGTACTATTTGGGGTTCAAACTCGGAATGCTTTCATTCAAATGAACACCCATTACCTCTACACCAAAGGCATAACATTTGTCAAGGGGTGTCCAACTTTAAATATATATTTTAAATGTAGAATTTGACATATATACAACGTAATTTTCCGACGAATTGTGTCTAACTGAACACCCAGGCTGGCTGTAGTTACGCGACCGACTAAAAGTTAAAACTCCCTAGGCCTAGTATATTTGTCTATTTATGTAAGATTAAACTAGTAAGAACGAAGATGTACATTTGAGATTTAATATCCTTCAGAGCTTCTCCTAATTTTATTGAAGTCAAACAAAGAGTACAAGATTGAAGATGTCAACTAATGCTAATAGAATAATGCAAAATAAAGGTGAATACATATTAAATGCACTAGAAGTTAAAACTCCCTAAAGCTTGTATCCTTATCTATTTATGTAGTTAAACTAATAGGAGCGAAAATGTGACATTTGAGATTTAATATCTTTTGAGAGCTTCGCCCAATTTAGTTTAAGTCAAACAAAGCTCATGGAGATTATTTACAAGATTGAATATGTCAACTAAAGGACAAGTTAAAACTTGCTAAAGCTAGTATACTTGTTTATTTATCTAGTTAATAAAATTAATAAAAATGGAGATGTCGTATTTGAGATTCTAACGGTGTAACGATCCGTTTTGATCGTTATGAGTAGACCAATTGTGAAAGAAATTGAGTGAGAAATTTCTTTGGGTAGTGACTTAAAAATTTTAGGTCAGGTTTCACGTTCCGGCCTACACCCTGGACGTGGGCACTCAGAATCATTACTGGTTCCAAGAGAACCCTTGGACTGACTGACTATTGAGCGAAAAACTATACACACACACGGAAGCCTTATAAGATGGACATTTCAAATCATTTAAAGATATTTCATGCAAAAGTCTTATAATGATTCGGTCGGTTATTTTCGAAAAGTTTCGTGAATTTACCATTTTGCCCACCTGATATTGACCCGAGTCTTCTATGTTTGACTTATGAACTAAGAATATCAACAATAATAAGTTTTCAAGAAAAAAATAAAAAAATAAAGTTAGAATAACAAAACTTTACACGAATTTGATAAGCTGATATAACATTATATATCGAAATAGTGTTGTGTTCCTTCAATATAATGATTGCTTACTGCACTTCTTGAAATTTTGAAGAAGCAAATTTTATTCTTTTGTAACTTGTACGCAACAGTAAATCAAAAGATTTTGTAGGAGAAAGTTCAATATTGAGGATAAAAATAATAAAATAGAAAATAAAAAAAGATGAATATAAGGTAAATTATAATATAAGGTCAAATTCTTAGAAGATAAATAAAGAAGCATAATTTTCCACATAAGGAAATTATTCTCAAAAAATGTTTCATTCCCTTAGAAAAGTGGGAAAACTAGCGACATTTTTTTTTTTACTTCTTGCACATTTTTTTAAAAAATTTAAAAGTACATACATTTTTTAATAAAAGGGGGGCAAAAATATGAAGCCTCAAGCGGTGACTTTAGTGGCCTAGTGATTAAGACGGCCCTTGACTAAAGATGTTTACCCATGCAAAATAAAAAAAATGCATGTATATTAAATATAGTAGAAGTTAAAACTCTGTATATCTAGTATACTTGTCCTTTTATCTAGTTTAAATTAATAGGGACGAAAATATGACTTTGTGAGATTTTAAATTCATATTTATATAGATGAATTGCAATTCAATCTATTTTCAATCCTAAATATAATAAATATATACACAATGGTCAATGAGCATGGTTTTTCCAATTTTGTTTAAGTCAAACAAAGAGCATGTAGAAATCAAAAGACTCGAAATATTGAGAGGATTTTATATCTAAATTTTAGGACTATTTAAAGGTGATTTTGAATTGATTGAGATTGAATTTGACAGTGTAGACTTCATGTATAGTCGATGTATACTTCATATATAGACAATGTATACTTCGTATATAGTTAAGCTATATTCAACTTTTCGAGTGAATCATAATGTATAGTCAGTGTATAGTTCATATATAAGTAAGCTCTACTGTATAGTTAGTGTATACTTTCTAAACTATATTGTATATTCAGTGTATATTTTCTATGACTTTTGGTTAATTATTATATAAATAAAAAGGAAAAATCACATAAATACACATCTTTTCTATCATAATCTCTAAAATTTTCTACCATTTAAGAAAAATAAAAAAATCTCCTTTCGGATATATTCCTATTCACTTTCGGATACATCCCTCCCAATTAGTAATGTATCATTAGCAATATGCGCTATGTACCCAAGTCCATATGCAAATTGATTTCAGGAATTCGACAAATTATTTCAAGAACCTAAGGTGTTGCCTCCTAGTAGGCATTGTGATCACTGATCATGTGTTGCAATTGAATTCTAGTTTGGAATCGACAATTATTACACCCCTTTTTATTCCTTTTAAAGATAGTTTAATTTTTTTTGAATTGAAGTGACGGTTTGAGAATAGATTATTAATCTTACAAAGTTGTCATTTGAGAGTATTTATAGCCACATAATCTCCCCCATATAAAAACATGGGAACAATTCAAATAATTATGTGTCACGATCCAACCCACCGGGCTGTGCGGGCACCCACTCTAGCACCTAAGTAGGAGAACCCTCATATCCCAATAGTTAAAACATGCAGAAAATTTAAGAGAAACCGATATAAATATAATAATATGATTTTATAAATAATTTCTTTAGACACACCTTTAGTTAAAACTTGTAAAGCAAATTAACAACTTTCATGGATCTAGTCTAAACAGGTACAAGAGCTACTAAGAGTACGACTGGACAAATAAATAAAAGACACAGCTTCCACCATGCGGAAGGAAGAATAGAAGTTGCTGGAGATTTTCTTCGTCTTCACCTTATGAAACGTCACCAATCCTGCATCCAGACTATGTCAAAAGACATAGAAAGAGTAGTATCAGTACAAAACACGTGTACTGGTAGATCATCGGTCAACCCGACGCCCACCACATAACATAAGAAACCAACTAGTAAGATTATGAAATAAACTACTAGTTTCTCCACCTTTACCCTCTATTGAAATACCTCCACTATACACTAGTATTCTGCCTACTGTCATCCTTCTCAAACAACCTGCCTACCAGATACTTGATCATAGTCTAACCATTCTAACACATGGAGAAAATCCCCCAAATACAACCACCAGCATTTCAACTAACCGCTCACGCTACTTCCTCGTCACATTACCCAGCCATAGTCACATAATACATTACATCAAGCTCCCTTAACACTAAATCCAATCTCTTTTCCCCAAGGTGAAATCCACCTAAGCATATCGCATCACACACGCTACCTCTACTCCTCGCCATTACAACACACGAACAACCCTTACTATCTAAGACTCGCTTCTTGAACACATTGCCCTTCCACTATGCCCAACAATTTCGCTCATTACAACGAACAATCAAATATAACCCATCATACACGTGCCCACTAAGTGCAACATAAGCAAGTCAAAACAATATTATACTCGCATGCGCATATCAAACATTTACAATATCATCAATATTTACGAACAATGAACAACTTCACATTTTATATCACATCATTGGCCCTCTCATGGAACCCAAACCCAAACAGTTAGTTATGCCGGAACGTGGCAACTGATCCAAGTTAGTTATGACGGAACGTGGCAACTGATTCCATAGTTATGTCGGAACGTGGCAACCGATCCAATAGTGATGCCGGAACGTGGCAACCGATCCAAGTTAGTTATACCGGAATGTGGCAACCGATCTAAGTTAGTTATACCAGAACGTGGCAGCCAATCCATTCAACACACCACAATCACAATCACAAGTACATTCGCAATAATCATACAATCAAGAAGTGATTTATAACATATAGTTATTCATCTATCTCATTTACAACAAGTGTGATCAACAATGCAACATTCATATACAATCATTAATTTGACCATACTTAGCCCTAATCATCATCTAAGGCTTCTTTAGGATTTAGTCACAATTCATCATAAATCCTCAATTCAATCACTCCAATTTATGATCTAGCATGCATTCATAAATCTAGTTCCATTCATGATTTCATAGTCTTATTCTTGAACCAATTGTATCCATGATAACAATTCTAGAGTCCCTAACAATTCATCGATTTCTCTTCTCAAGGCATAAACCCTCATACTTTAATTTCTAGGGATTACTCATGGAATTTACTTGGTGCACAAAGGTCTACACATAACCCTACCATTGATTTCCATATAATACATAGTAAGCACATATTTATAACTACTCAATTCATAAAACCTAACCTACCTGGGCGCCAAGCAGTTGCACAGAGTTCTTGACCTCGATTCCAATTTTTCGGGATTCGTGATGATGAATTCGGCGAAAATCCGCAATTCATCGACATCTTCATGCTAGAAATCTCTCTCTCCCTTCTTCCCCAGCTTGCAGCAGCCTTTTGGGGTTTTCTAAGGTGTTTTACGACTAAATTAGATATTTTAGGAAGGTGGAGAAAATAGAATTTCTCGTAATTTACGTTCTGCCTCGCCTATCCCGTTGTGGCGCCAGCTTACCCCGTTGTGGCGCCGCCGCCCTAGCGGTGTCTGGCCTGCTATGGCGGGACAAGGGCCCAAGTTTTTCCAGATCTTTGTTTTTCCTAAATAACGACGGTTCGGGTCGTTACATTATGCAATCGTGATTTACTTAGCAGTCGTAAATGTAATTATTTGTTAATTTCCCCCAAATTAACTGTCAACCAAATTTTTTTAAAAGTGAAAAAGAGTTTTTCTTAACTACCAACCTACAACTTTGTTGTTTAAGGGAAATATAAGAAGTTAATTCTTCAACATGTTTGGTTATTTGTTTATAATGTTACTAAAATTTATTGTTTTATATCATTAAATTTATTGTAATTGTTGAGCCATATTAGCCCAAAAATATTTTTAATATGGTATATATTATCCGCTTTGGGCTAAGTTCGCACGGTATTTTCAAAAAGATTTTATACCTTATATGTAGCTTTTCAATCTTTTCCCTTATCAATATGAGACTTTTGTTTGCACACCCAACAATTATATAATCAAAATCTCATTTTATATATAATCACCTAATTGATGTGGCGCATCGTTACTAATTTTTTTCTTATTATCTAATAACCATAACTCCTTCATATCAATGATCATGGGGGAAGTTTAAAAACAAATTCATATTTACCCTACTTTCTTTTATGATAGTACTAGGCTGAAATGCGCGCATAGAGAGAGAAACACACACACCCAATAATATGGTTGGTAATCATTTGTGGTTGCGGGTTAAATGCACAATATATAAAGATATTTTTATTTATGATTGTCAATTGTTCGTGGATGTGGTATAACATTGAATATTTAAATTATGTATTGTTTACGTAGTGTTGCGTTTTTTCTGCTTTTCAGTGTTAATCGGTGCCTCGCAAAAAAATATCTATGGAGGGGAGGATAAATTTAGGTGTATATTTGAGTATCTATGTATGAATTTTTATGGTATAATTTTAATCGTTTTGACGATCCTATTTTATTCTATTTTAATATCACAATTTCAGTTATATTTGTATAATTTAGTGGTAAAAGTGTGATTCATTACAATGACATTACTCAAGCGGTGAGCAATAACATCAACCATTACCAGACTATTTCATCTCAACATGCATTTGGAGGTTAGCAAAAGAAAAACAAACAACACAATCAATTGGCTACTAAACTACTATATTTTTTCTTAATTTTTTAAGTTGTAGGTCTTTAATTTAAAATTATTTTAATAGATAATATTAGTTTTAAACTATTTCAAATATAAAAAATTTATTAGCTATGATTTAGAAATTAATTAAGCTCTCCTAAAAGTGTAAAAAGAAAGTGCAGCCACGAGGAATCAAACCCGCACACACTTTGGTTGCTTAAGCCTCAACTTTCCTAAGCGTCTTGAAATCACTAGGCTACGGTACTTTGTTGTTCAAATGTCTCATTTAATCACGTGATGTATTGAGATATTACTTTACGCGATGCATTAATCAGATTTGTATTATGAAAATACTTAAAACATCAACTTTGAAGAATTTCGTAAGAAATAATTAAGTTTAAAGAATATTTTTTGTCACGATCCAGATCGACCATCGGGGTAAACATAGCAAGTGAAATACATACATCTTCAATGGTTATGCCTTTGTTTATTACACAATTATAAGTTTATAAGTTTATTGATGATAACAACACAATACAAAGTTTTGCCTCTCCTCCTTCCATCTCTGCTACAATTACTTTATTAGAAATATAGTATTTTTTTCATTTCAATTTATGTGATAGAAAGCCCTTAAAGGATATTACCTTCAAATTAAAACGATAACGAAAGGAAAGAATAGAAAACCTAAAATTCATTTGATCAGTTTATAAGCCTCAAGTTAACACCTTATTATAAATATTCTCACTAAGGATAAAATGAAAAATTTAAAATTTAAATGTTACTAAAAATTCATTTTTTTCTTTTGGGATAGACTAAAAATGAAACAAGATTATTAAACTAGCTCACCATTGGATGCAATGAGCAGGAAGCAAACCAGGAAAGCTAAAATGGCTTTGTTGTTCATGATATGATGGATTTAGCAAATTCTAATGCTTTGTCTGCATTTTTTGTGAATTATACTTGAGGAGATAGAAGCTATTTATAGTGAAAAGATTCCACTATTCAAGCTTCTTTAGTCAAATCTATTTATATCACCTAATTAAAGAAATGAAAATTCTTAGTGCTTATAGTATTTCTACATGATTATTATTTCATGATTAATAATAAAACCAATAGTGTTATAAATATATTTTGTATTATAGTGAATGTCTATTATGTTAGATCTTTTTTTTTGGAGAAAAGTTAGGAAACCCCAACATAGGGAAGTCAATTTTCCCCTATAAATAATGAGAGATTTGTTGTCTATCCTGTATTCCTAAGATACTTGGTAAGAAACAACAAAGTTTAAAGAGTATTTTCAAAACTATAAAATTAAAACCAATAGAAGAAATTGAAGTACAAACAGATTAGAAATAATATACAAAATATTTTTCTCAAAGAAGAAAATCGAGCTCAGTGAATGCACGGTGTCCCCTTAAGGAAATTATTCCCCTCAAGTACCTGAGATTAATGGAATATATCCTCCCAGGATAGAACAATCTTACTCATAGATGTTTCGGTACCAAAAACCACGGTGTCGGCGAACTACTAAACGGCAGTAAAGTACACTTAGAATACTAGATTTAATTAGTAGTAGTAGAAGAAGTCCGAAATTTATTTATTTATTTAAATGAGAGGAAATCCCTCTATTTATAGACAACAAAGGTAGTGTGAAATAGTGTTTATTGTTCCTTACTGGAAATGTCACAATCCTTTGGAAAAGTCACAATCTTTCAAAAATGTCACAACTTTTCATAAAAGTCACAACTTTTCATTAAAGTCACAACTCTTCATAAAAATCACAACTCTTCATTTTTCATTTAGACCTTTTAAAATCCAACAAGATTTTCCTCATGGTAAAGAATCAGTCAATCCCAATCCATCAATTCTGAAATATCCTTCAAGAGAAATAAAATGACTTCTCTCTTCTCTCTATAGCAACTTTATTGCCTTATTATTTTATTTAAATAGGATTTTAAAAAAATGTAATCCAATCGCCACATATCATCGCTTCTTTGGTTCATTTGCTATGTATGTGCGTTTGAAATACACACATATTTCTCTTTTTATTGACTATCATTTTGTGTCAAATAAGTATAAATTTGTTAAGGTTTAAGTGTTCAATAGATACAAGCCTAGATTGAGATGTCTAACTGAAAATGCGGATAACTTTAGGGGGCCCATATGACTTAAGCCTTTGAATTATTATCAATACGATCCTCTTTTAAAAGATAATTCAAGTCAAATGTTAGGAGCATTTGCTGACCCAAAATTGGTTTCATATTTAACTGTAGATGCTCCTACTGAATGTCCCTTAAGGGCATAGCCTACGAAATGCATGAAGCATGGCAAACCAATCCGTTCCAATTCAATAATCATTGAAGGAAAAATCAAATGATCATTATAGGGAGACAATGTACTTTTGAAGAGGCAATGACATAACACTTCTTGAAACCTCATGAGAGTTTTAGGTACTTACGAAAAATAATGGAAGTGATGAGATCTCAATAAGTTATATCGCATTGCGAATTGACACAAATGTTATATGGTTGACGATATATTTAATACAATATAGTGCAATATTTTAAAAGATTATAAGGATCTAAATTTGGTGGTCTATCAAAGCATGATGATATAGAAATATTTATCAAGTGAAATGATGCATCTTTGTAAGCGTAAAGCATATTTGACTTGCCGTTCATACACTAGAAGATGTCATGCATTTAGTATTGAATGTTCTCACTTAATAAAATTGATTTGAAAATATCCTATGAATTTAAAATGCATGAATCATATACAAGTTTTTTTAAAAACTTGTTTATAATTCTCATATCGATTAAATTATCCAAGAATCTTTCGTATTGTTATGCAAGTTAATGACTTGAATTGGAAATCTCGAAGAGTTTTCAAGAGGCAATAAATTATTTGTTGAAAGAAGTTGAATAGAGAAACTTGCAAAATCATGAAGCAAGTTAAGAATGTGCGTGACTGAAGTCAATATACACCTCATTCGAGAAAAATATGATAAAATATTCACGATTTTATATGAAGATAATGCAGCATGCATAACACAATTATAGGGAGGATTCACAAAAGGAGACAAAATTTCGAAACATATTTTGCTAAAGACATGAACTCCAAAAGAATGGTGATATCAACGTGCAACAAATTCGTTCAGGTGACTGACTATGTGTCTGATTTATTCACCAAGTCTCTATCAACTATAACTTTCAAGAAGATGATGCACAATTTTAAAATGCGAAGATTCAAATTTTTGAATTGATGTTCTCATTAGGGAGAATTAATACGCGGTATACTTTTTGGAAAATATTTATTGATGCATAAAAACAGATGCATTCATATTAAATATATATAGTAAAAGTTTAAAATTCTCTAAAGTTAGTACACTTGTCTCTTTATTTTATTTTTCTACTATATTAGAAGTGTGGGTGAATGCAATGGTATCAACATGTCTGCTAAGTGACAATACAATTCAATTTGAGGGTGTTTTAGTCTTCTAGCACCACTTTCAGATGCTACGTTTCATCTTAATGTACCTAAATAGCCACAGCATTAGCTCTCTTCTTTTCTCTGGAACAACCTCTTTGTTTTATGTCATTGACTATTCTCTGTTTGTTTTTTTTTGGCAAAATTCTTCTGCATTCTGTATCTTTCCTCTCAAATTGTCACGATTCAGGGGTACCCCTAAATGTAACATAGTGTATAGGACCCCGAGATACCCCATATAAGTCACTTAGCATTCATAAAATGGAAAATAGAACAATAGAGGTAAAACAACATTTCAAGTTTATTGTAATTAACAAATCTTGAAATTATGGTTATTTGTGAGTAGTTATTTCTATTTAGGATTTAAGTTGTCTTAGGTGAATAAAATTATGTAATATAGAGTAATCATGTTAAATTATATAATGTTTCTATATCTCAGCCCCGTGCTCTGCACGGACAATAATTATCTAGTCTTGTTTAAAATAATAGGAATGAAAATATCTCATTTGGAGATTCTAATGGCCTTTGAGAAGTTTCCATAATTTCACTCAAGTCAAACTGGAATGATTTACAAGACTGAAGATGTTTACTAATGTAGAATAAAAGATACATACACATTAAATGTAGTAGAAGTTAAAACTCTCTATACCTAGTGGCTAGTATACTTGTCCTTTTATCTAGTTTAAATTAATTAATAGGAATGAAAATATGGCATTTTGATATTCTAATGGCCTTTGAAAAGTTTTCCTTATTTCAGTTAAGTTAAACAAAGAGCATGGTGGTTAATTATGAGACTGAAGCAGGGCCAACTCAACAAGATTGAGGGATTAAAGTAAAATCTTAAAATAAGGTTGTTTATGGTTATGGTTAAAAAATTAAATCGAACCACAATTCGAACCAAACCGATATTTGGTTTGGTTTGGTTTTAAATTGTGAAAATTAATATATTTGGTTTGGTTTTGATTTTACTAAAAAACAACCGTAAAAATAATTAAATCGAACTGAGAAATTAGATATATATTATTCATTAAATAAAATATAAATCTCTTGTTAAATTTTAATTAAGTTGAGTCTTTAACTTTACCATTTTCTCAAGCCCAATACTTAAACTTTACCTCAACTATTACAATCCTAAGTCCAAGTTCATCAAAATCAATTACTTTAGTCTTTATCTACCCTACCTCACATAAGATAGTCACACTTTTCTTAATTGAATCACTTTGTTTTTGTATTAATAACTCTAGTATTGCTTAATTGTTTAACTGAACTCACAGTAGATTTCCTGTAAATTGTTCATGTACTTAAATGTCTATGTCTATCGATATACATATGTCCTAAAATGATTTATTACTTTCAAACCAAAAAATCAGAAAAACCGAACCAAGTTGAACCAAATCGACAATAACCAAAGCTACAGTTTTTTTTTGGTTTGTTTTAGAAATTTAAAAACCGACTTAGATTGATTTGGTTTTGATTTTAATCAATAACTTATCCTAACCAAACCACAAACACTCCTACCTTAAAAAGGGGCCCTAATATTTTTTATTTTTTTTATAAGAAAAAAATAAATAAAAAATCATCATATATACTTTTATTTAAAATTTGCTTTTCTAAAATTTTTAAATGTGAAGTCATTAATCATTGTTTTATAATCGATATGTTTAGTAATTCATTTTCAATTGATAATATAGTTAATCCATTCATTCTATCTTGAGACATTGTTGATCTTAGATAAGATTTTATCAATTTTAGTTTCGAAAAACTTCTTTCAACTGAAGCAACGGTTAGAAGACTTGTTAACATTATTCTATGAGCAATATTTACATTAGGAATAAAATCAAGTTTTATTATTTGTTTGAGTATTTTCATGAGATCATTATCTTCTACTTGTATTGTTTCTCTTAATACTTTTAATTCAAAAAATAAATTTAAACCAGCACTATCAGAATAACTATTGTGTGTTAAAGAAAGTTCAATGTTAAGACAATGTTTTTTAAAATTCCCATCATCTAGTGGTCTCAAATTTTTTCCACTAAATGAGAAACCAAAAATATTTTCGTATGCTTCAAACTGTTCAAAACGAGAATATATATACTTATGAACTAAGAATATCAACAATAATAAGTTATCAACAAAAAAATAACATAAAATAAAGTTAGAATAACAAACTTGACACGAATTTGATAAGTTGATATAACAATATCAAAATAGTGTTGTGTTCCTTCAATATAATGATTGCTAGCTTGTTGCACTTCTTGAGATTTTGAAGAAGACACTCAAAAGAAAATTTTATTTTTTTGTTACTTGTAAGCAACAGTAAATCAAAAAATTTTGTAGGAGAGAGTTCAATATTGAGAATAAAAATAATAAAAAAGACGAATATAAGGTAAATTATAATATAAGGTCAAATTCTCATGAGATAAATACAGAAGCATAATTTTCCACGTAAGGAAATTATTTTCAAAAAGTGTTTCATTCCCTTAGAAAAGTGGGAAAACTAATGACATTTTTTTTTACTTCTTGCACATTTTTTTAATTTAAAAATACATATAATTTTTAAAATAATTTTATAAAAAAAAAAGTGTGTGTGTGGGGAGGCAAAAATATGAAGCCCAAAGCAGTGATTTTAGTGGCTTAGTGATTAAGACGGCCCTTGACTAAAGATAAAAATATATGTATATTAAATATAGTAGAAGTTAAAACTCTCTATATCTAGTATACTTGTCCTTTTATCTAGTTTAAATTGATAGCGACGAAAATATGACATTTTGAGATTTTAATGACCTTCGGAAACGTTTCCTTATTTCAGTTCATATTTTTCAACTTATAATCTACATTTTCATGATTTTGATTATTTTTATTTAGTTTGATAAATATGAATTTTATTAGTCTACTTTTGATACATAAAACTATGGACAATATAGGTAAGTTATAGATACCTATATGTGAGTCTAGTAGATGGTTGTCTACTGAACGAAGATATATATATATTTTATTCAATTTAATTTTTTATTCATATTTATATAGATGAATTGCAATTCAATCAATTTAATTCAATCTATTTTCAATCCTAAATATAATAAATATATACACAATGGTCAATGAGCATGGTTTTTCCAATTTTGTTTAAGTCAAACAAAGAGCATATAGAAATCAAAAGACTCGAAACATTAAGAGGATTTTATATCTAAATTTTAGGACTGTTTAAAGGTGATTTTGAATTAATTGAGATTAAATTAGGTAGTGTAGAGTTCATGTATAGTCAATGTATACTTCAAATATAGTCAATGTATACTTAGTATATAGTTAAGCTATATTCAACTTTTCGAGTGTATCATAATGTATAGTCAGTGTATAGTTCATATATAGGTAAGCTATATTGTATAGTTAGTGTATACTTTCTAAACTATATTGTATAGTCAGTGTATATTTTCTATATCTTTTGGCTAATTATTATGTAAATAAGAAGGAAAAATCACATAAATACATATCTTATTTTATCATAATTTCTAAAATTCTCTATCATTTAAAAAAATTACAAAAATCTCCTTTGAAATACATCCCTCCTCTCTCGGATATATCCCTCCCATTTAGTAATGCATCATTAGCAATCTGTGTGTCACGACCCGAGCCTACACCCTGGACGTGCCGGCACTTGAGAACCATTTTTGGTCCACAAGCGAACTCTCATCCTGGTTGACTACAAGCGGAAGACTAACTTAAGCATGCAAAAGCTTAAAAACTGAATAAAAATTCATGAAACTCAAATACAAAGTTTTAACTCAAATGAAAAACTCTGAATAAAAATAAATTATTCAACTCGCCATAAAATAGGCAACTTAAGTCTTTAAAATATTTAACGAAATAAATGAAAAGACTTCTGAAACTCTACTGTCTATCTATGAAGACTCTAAATGACAAAGATGGAAGTCGGGACAAGACCCACGACATCCTAACAACAGATATAACTGAAAGTAAAAGTGGAACCTTCCGGAAGCAATGAGGCTCACCATAGTTAACTCGAACTCCATGTGATATCAACGAAGCTCGTGTTGATGACCCTGAATATATGTATCCGTATCATGAAATGATGCAGGCCAAATGGCTCAGTACGTGGAATATACGAGCATGTAAGGGGAATTATAAAGCATAAACATAAGCTTGAACTTGATAAAAAAGAAACATACTTGCCTCTTTTCAAACTTGCTCAACTCAAGGAATACTCAAGGATACTCAAAACTACTCAAACTTACTCAACTCAGAAGTACTCAAGGATAAGATACTCAATTCAGTAATAAGGTTCTAAACTCAGTGAAACTCAATAATGAGGTACTCGACACAATGAAGAACAGATCAACTCAAGATACTCAACTCGAATGTACTCAACTCAAGATACTCAACTCGAAATACTCAACTCGAAGGTACTCAACTCAAGATACTCAACTCAGGATACTCAACCCAAGATAAAACAATAGTAAAAGATGCAATATATATATATGGAAAGCTGTAAAATTGTAGATAGCAACTCAATGTATTGAAAAATACAATAATACTTAGTGTATATATAAAAATATAATACAACTATGTGGGAGTTTCTCTAACCAATAACCATCACTATGAGCTATGTGATGATACAGTGTCTCGCCCACACTACCAGAACTGTCATATACTTTGTCAAGGTATAAGACCTCTCAACTAAATGGATCCACTAGTCTGTGCTAAAAAGCACTAAGGAATCATCTAAAAAGTATGACCCTTTCTACCCACGCCGGCTACATGGTTTATGGAGACTTGAGTTATCTGAACTCGTCCCTATATCGGTGCTCAATACTACTCCCAAAATATACTCAACTCATATGTTTTAAAAAACATTACTCTTTATGTGGTTTTAGATTATTACTCAAAATCTTTCTCTAAAAAGAGATGTTACTCAACTGCTCAAAACTCTTTTGAAAATCTCAATTTCCTCCTCTTTTAAATGTGAAAATATTTACTCTTGAGAATACATAGTTCCCATTTATCATTTTAAGGAAAATTAACTCGACTCTACTCTTTCTCAACTAAAGTGCTCAAGTCTTAAAACAAGTTTAGAAAAAGTTGTAAAAGACTTCTCAAAATAGGGTTCATGTCGAATGATGGACTTGAACTACTCAATTCAAGGTTTTCAATAACCATACAAAGAACTCGATACTCGGAACTCAACAACTCAGGACTCAAGAACTTCAATGATACTACTCATTTCAAGAATGCTCAACTCATAAGTTTCATGCGGAATTATAAGCATGGACATCTCAACTCAAGCACTCAATGATATTCCTCATCTCAGGATTTCTCGACTCATATAGTTCATGCGAAATTATGGGCATGAACTACTCAACTTAAGGACTTCATGGGTAACATGTAATAGTTCCATGATTAGGAATATAATCTCAGAAGGGTTAGGAACTCAATACTTAAGACTTAAAACTTGAATATACTACTCCTCTTAAAGGTACTCAATTTATGAAGTTCATGCGGAATTTATGGGTATGAACGACTCGACTCGAGGGTCTATGATGTGAGGCCAAAAACACATATTTTTAATCATTATTTGCCTCACATTTATTATTTATATCTGTCTTTTTTGAGCATTAATTTTATGGATTGTGCTAAATAGTGTATTTTATTTGTAGGAGTAAATTGAGGTAAAGTTGAAGAAGTTTGAAGCCAAAAGATGAAAGATTGAAGAAGGAAATCAAGCAGCTTAATGGATTAAATTAAATATAATAATATATAATTTATAAGAATTGCATGCTGCAAAATTACGAACTGCAAAAGGAATTACTGCCACGTGGCAGCAAGGGAAGAGACTACAGTGTTTCACGCGTAGAGGAATTCTTTTAGGTTTTGAATTCTTAATTTAGTTTGGACTCAATTATTTTATTTAGGGTTTTTTATATCTATAAATAGTTCATAGAAATAATTATTGGACAACCAATATAGAGTAAGGATGAGGCACTTTTGAAGAGAAAGTTGTCAATACTTTTTAGGGTTCTTTTCTTCTTCTTGTTTTCTTAGACATTAGTAGCTAAAACTTTTGTTCTGGGGCTGTAGCTACGGATTGAATGTTGATTATTTAAGGTTTTTTGAATTAATTCTTGGTTGTCATTATAAGTTACTTATAAATTTTTGTTTTAGTATTTTGTGCTTGATCACCATAAGATATATATATTGTCTAATCTTAAAATAGAGAGAGGAGGGATTAGATAGACTAGAGAATATAGAGAGCTCGATCGACCCGTTTGATTGAGGTGATTTGTGTTTAGGAGTGACGCCCGGACAAACAACTTGCTTGGTTATGAAATAGGACGAAATATAAATGCTCGCCAGTTTGTCTATTTATCCCCGCTCAACGATGTAGTTAGATAGCTAACTGGAGTAGGCGACTAGAGGTGTGTAGCCCGACTCATACAATTAACCCTATAAATTAGTAACTTGACAACTAAAATTAGTTCTAAGCCAAAAATATGATACATGAAATCCAATACATGCTGCAGCCCTAGGATTTTCCAACTATTGTAAGTAATTTTATTATTTTGTTCTTGCATTCTTCTCTTTTGGCTCTCTTAAGTAAATAATTAGACCAGTATAATTTAGTAAGAATAGTTAATCATAAGTCCATTGGGAACGATAACTCGTTTCTTAAAGAAACTATATAACTTGCGTGACCGAGTACACTTGTGTGTGCAATTGGGAGTAACAGTCTACATAACGACATGGAACTCATTATACGACTCTTCTCACTTTCGCACTTACTTCCTCAAAATATTGCTCAAATCGATAGTTGATCTCAAAGGATTCACGATTGAACTCAAAAGCTTTCTTAAACTCTACTCTTAACTCTCTCTTGAATGTGAATTATGAATTCAAGAGTTTTGGTTCATGATATGAAGGATATCGTGATGATAAAGTAGACTCATGAATACATTCTCATCATTCTCATACTCACTTGCTCCAGTCTTGAAACAAGTTACTAGAAGTTGTAGAAGACTCCACAAAAGGACTCAAATGGACTTTCTTAGAATGTCCGAAAGAATTTTCAAAACTTAACTCTTAACTCTACCTTGAATTTGAATTATGAATTCAAAGTTATGATCATGTTATGAATGATTTTTAGGTGTTTAGAAATAGCTTAGATTAGTTAGAATAGAAAAGGAGTGAAGGTACCCTTCGAAAGAACTAAAACGAAGAAACCGACTGCAAACTGGACGGGGCAGGCGACCCTGGCGCACTGAGTGGCGCGGGGCGCTATCCCCTAAACTTCAGAACATTATTTGGGGTGTAGTGGCTGGCGCGACGCACCAGTTCCCAACCCAGAAAATTCGACGAATTTCTTTGCTCGTTTTCTCACCCTAACTCGCCTAGAATCGAACGGTTTCTTCCCCAATCACTTGGATTCGATTACTTAACATAAGTACACTCTAATATACTCAATACATCCCTCAAAACACTCGCTTTCATCTAAAAAAATCATCAAAACCCCAACACAATAAGATTTAGGATGAACTTCAAGTTCAAGAACACTTCTCAAGAACTCTAATATTTTAACTTCAAGAATGAAATTTCAATGAAAATAACATGATTGGCGTGTGAGTGAACAAACCCAACACTATGGAAGCTTACATACCTCTTAGGGATTAAACTTGAGGCAAAAATCCGCAACCAAACGCAAGAACCTCGACGAACGCCTTGATCCTCTCCTCTTTTCTCCTCTTCTTTTCTCTTCTCTCAAAACCCTAACTTATTTTTATGAAGCGTAAACTGAATCCAATCAGTTTTGTCCCCAACTTAATTACCAAAAATGAATTTAATTAATTGGATAGTGAAAAGACCATAATACCCTTCTAAAATTTGGTTTTGACTTTCCTTATCTAGACAACCCAACTTCGAATGGACATATCTCCCTCATACGAACTCGAAACCGAGCAAACTCGGTGGCGTTGAAAATATAATTCAAAGATATTTCCTACGGTATCTAATAGCACACCTAACTCATCCTAAGCTAGGAGTTATGGTTGTTTGAAGTCGACCCAAAACTCATACTTAGCTTAACTTTGTCAAACTTTCCAAATTTGATTATTTCCAAAAACGGTTTCTTTCCAATTCTAAGTCTTTCTATCTCTTTCAAAAAGTGATGTGTTACACTATGAGCTATGTGCCCAAGCCCATATGCAAATTGATTTGATGAACTTT
>JAJOOS010004147.1:0-29032 GCA_029582725.1 Solanum chiquidenum | reverse complement strand
TTTAGAAATTTAATTTTCAACTATTTTAATATTAGTTTAAACTTTAATATAAAATTGAATTTTAAGATTTAAACTTTAAATTCAATATAAACTTTAAACTTTAAGTCAATTTTAAACTTTAAATTCAATATAAACTTTAAAATTTAAAGTCAATTTTAAACTTTAAACTTTAAAGTTTTAAATTGAAGTTTTTTAATAATATAATTTAATTAATTAATAATATAATATTATATAATAATTAAAGTTAATAAAAAAATAAAAAATAAAAATTATCGGTACACAATGATCCGGTAAGAACCGGTTCCGGTCCGGTCCAAACCGGTTCCTATCCGGTAACTAAGGGACCGGACGGAATCTTTGGAAATTTCCGGTAAAACCGGTTCCGGTAAGACCCGGTTCCGGTAACGAGGACCGATTCCGGTAAAACCGATCCTGTTGATCCGGTCCTGTCCGTTTGCCAGCCTTAGTACCCATTAATGGTGTTGAATCAGAATGTCCAAAAAGGTGCTAATTTTGATGAGTGCTACTGGTGTGGGGGTCACAGGGCATTTGCTGAAGCCATTAAGGCAACCTTCAACCAACAATTCGGGGATGAATTTTAGGTCTTTTTGATTGGTTTTGTTAGATAGTGTAGGATTTATGTGTAGACTATGATAAAGGATGTGAGTGTTCTCACGGTTCTTAACCAAGAAAACTGAAAAGAAGGGGAAGAACACTGAGATGAAGGACATTGGAAATGAGTTAATTTGTTATGGGTTCTGTTTAGTTTAGTGGGTTGGGTTCGGGCTAAAGAAGGAATAGGGTAATTTCAATTGAAATCGGATAATTTTGATCGATTTGGGAGAACCGTCAAATTGAAGGGTATATCAAGTTTGTAGACGGTAGGGATAAGAATAACTTTATTTTAGCGGTAAGGTTAAAGTCAACTAATAAATAAAAGCTGAGAGGTAATTTTGACTCCTTTCTCTTTATTTAATGATATTTAATTTAACAAAATTATCATCAAGATCTATAAATTACTCGTTAATTTACAAAACTTCAAATAGATAAAGAAACTATTAAAGTTATGCTTGTCAATCGAGTAGGTGATTCTAAATTAGCTCTCGAAATTTTATAAATAATCTCATCATTCCAAATGTTATCAAGAACAATAACAAATTGAAGGACGCTTCATATTATATCATTATTTATGTTCTTGTTAAATAAAGGGAAAATGCATAAGTATTCCTCAATCTATGCCCGAAATCCCAGAGACATACTTATATTATATTAAGGTCCTATTACCTCCCCCCTCCCGAACTTATTTTATAAATAATTTTCTACCCTTTTCGGCCTACATGGTACTATCAACCAGATAGCTTGAAAAAATTGTCAACACGCACTGGGCCCAGAAGATAGTGTCACGTAGGCCGAAAAGGGGTAGAAAATGATTTATAAAATAACTTCGGGAGGGTAATAGAACCTTAGTATAGTATTAGTGTATCTCTGAGATTTTGGACATAGATTGGGGGTACTTATGCATTTTTCCTTAAATAAATAAAGCTAAATATTATTCTTTCTTTCATTTTGTACTTCTTTTAAATCATATTTACTCCAAGATTCAAGGTTCAAGATAAACTTTTTAATATTTATTATTTTAAATTGAACATAAATATATACATATATATGCCCCATAGACAAGACTTGACACTACCTCATTGTATCTTGATTTATGAAAATCTATATAACTCTTGTCTTAGAGGCAAAACTTCGCTCGGGGGCTTTCGAACAACAATACATTATTCCCCATAAATAAGGCTTGACACTACCGCATTATGTTTTTACTTGTTGGATGCTCTACAACTCTTTCCTTAGAGACAAAACTTAGCTCACTGACTCATAATTTTTTGTTTTAACTCTCAAAATTTAAAAATGATGTAAAAGTACTATTAACAGATAATTTATAATTTCTAAAATCATATAAAAAATGTCACGCTCTGAGGCTACCCCTAGACGTAACACAAGACCTATAAATCACAATAACAGATAATTCGATTATTTCTTCATAATTCAAAATCAAACCAATCCCAAATAAAATCAGTTTGGTTTCATTTTGGTAATCTTTTATAAAAATCGTGAACACCCCTAACAGTGATTCATATACCGAATCAAAATATTGAATTTGTGAAGAAAAAAAAAAATCTAAACTAAACTGAAATACCAAAGAACCGAAGCCAAACCGAACTGTAACATGAAAGAATTAAATTGAATAACAAAATTAATTTTTTAGATTTTTGATATTTATGAGCACCCCTATTTGAACATGTCACAATCGTTTATTTGCATTCACAATTTCAGATTCATAGTTCACAATATCAACTAGGACTTTGAGAGTAGAGAGTAGAGACAAACAAACGTCTTGCTACGCAAAAATGGCGTCTCTCCATTGTCCGTTCCAAAGTATTGTAGGGTTTCATCGTCCCCTTCACAGACCTCAAACTTCCTTCATTACTTCTACACGCGATGCCTTTCCTACCCAGTTCAATTTGAGGTACAAAAGCTTCAATTTTAAGCTCTCATCTACTCAATTTTATCTTCTTCCTGCTTACTTGTCTTAGTCTATAATTTGTTGTAATTTCTTAAAGGCTGTAGTAATTTTGTTATCGTTGCATCCAAAATCGAGTTTTTTGCTCTCATTTTCCTCTTTCTTCATTTTTGACAAAAAACAAGGGTTTGAATTCTGAATAAATCGTGTTTCCGTAGCATTTATTTGTGACATACAATGCTTCTTTAGCTAATTAGATGACCAAATAATTGAGTGAGTGTGGTGTCAGTTCAGAGGAGGGAGGGAGGACGAGAATGTGATTAAACATGCCCACATTGGGGATACAAATGCGACTCCGTACTAGGGGACTCAACCCAAACCCAACACCTCTAATCAAGGATGAAGGAATACTTATCACTCCACCACAATCCTTGTTGGTCGAACCTTGCAGTTTATTGTTAGGCTTAATAATGTGCCAGGATTTCATAAATCTGCTAAATAGATTTGAAAGATGTTTCCCCTCCTTTACGGTTTGATTATTTGATGTAAAACCACACTTGCACAGAACAAAAGAGAAACTATTAAAGGTAATTGAATTAATAATATTGTACAACACCAACATGGGTTGTGGTGCACGGGTGGACGTGCTTCACTCTTAACCAGAGGTCTCGGATTCGAGCCTTGGGTATGGAATTTTTTTTGTTGGGAGCGCCACCCTCGATTGGGCCCTGCAGTGCGCGATCCGGATATAGTCGGAGCTCTAATGTGGACTCCGAACACCGGGTGGGAAACCAAAAGTAAATAAATATTGTATGACATCTAGACAAGCTTAGTTTATGCGGTGAAGTATTTTCAATTTTCAATCTTTGTTTACGTTGTCACAGCTTAAAAGGTCTATAGTTGTTTTCACTACCCAAGACTAGAGTGCGGAGAACAGTCAGCTCCAGTTTTTATTATTGGACCAGATGTTTGGAAATAGAAGACCCCTTTTTCAGTATATGTTGTCGAAATTTGGACACAATTAATGTAGCCTGACTTTGTTGTATACAATAAAATACAGACTTTTTATGGTCGAGGTGTTGTGTTAGTCAGATGATTACTGATGTCTCCTTAGTATAACTTTGGTGGTTTATGATATCTTTTTCGTTATACTTTGATGTGATGTTATCAGAGATTGTTGTAACTACTTCGTTTTCTGTTTTGTTTTTCAGATTCAACAATGTTTTGAGTGTACATCTAAGGCAGAGACTACTACCTATATCAAAATCAAGCACCAATCCTTCAGGAGGACCAGAGAAAAGCAAGGATGCATCAAGCCCACCATTAGCCACCATTTTGGCTGGTGTCTTAGTCTTTTGTGCCGTCTGTTGGATCGTAGGATCTATTGTAATCTGGCTCATAAGTCTCATAACTAATGTCCCGCCATCAAAATAAAACCAGAGTGTGCATTGTAGTTTGTTTGCTCTTTGATCACTAGTTTGATTGCAGCCTGAATAGTGATGCTTTCCTTTATGTTACCAAGTGTGAGATTAATACTGAGTTGCTTATTTGACTTCGCTTAAACAGGCTCAAAGTTGCTAATTATTTCTAACAATGCTGAAACATTTGTGGAGTTTCTGGTTAGCTCAAATGGCATAGTACTTCATTTAGAGCATACCAGGAAGTATCACTCACTCTGTTTTCATCTAAATTTCAAAGTGTCTTTTTTTTTTTTTAGTTTCTGAATAAGAGGTTTATACTTTATTCTTAAGGCATGATAGATCCAGCCTTGAGATTTTGCCAATCTATTATTGACTCAACCATTCTTGCTTATTTATCATGTAATTTCACTGCCTGAATGTTTCTTCAAATATAAAGACATTTCAGAGCCAACTATGTATTTGATTGTTGATGCTTGGATCTCCAATTAAACACCCTCATAGTTTAACCCATTGTGAAATATGGGTTCCAACCATAAAATCTTTCGAATACCATTGGTCATATTTATTTACCTTTAAAACAGTATAGTTGAATTTATATGAAGTCAAGAGTAGGTATATAAATTTTACCCTTGTTCTATGTCCGTTTAGCAATGATGGATTTGATTATTGCAAGTAATAAGATTGACTAAACAAAGCAAGAAAGGATGAGAATACGATTTATGCATAATTTTTTAGTCAAACACTGATTAAGTGACTTTCTTTAGAAAAAACTTAAAATCCATTGTTGGTAATTAATAGGGTTTACATGGGTGGTTTGATTTGTTATTTATCAAAACCAAATCAAAATAACTATATTGGTTGATTAATTAATACTATATTTTTAGTAGTAATTGATAAATTGACAAACATATCTACTATTAAACACATAATAGTTATCTTGCTAGTTACTACTATATATAAGGGGTTAGGGAAGCAGCTCTTCGTCGACATGCTTGCTTCCCTAGCCAAGGGTAAGATGGACATTTCATTAATATTTCCTTAATATTATGCTTAAAAGATGTTGTACTTGGCTGTTTCATAATTGCACTTCCTTAGTATCGGACATAAAAGCCCTTCCATTTTTTGTTCTCAGCAGCAAAAATGGGCCTAATTTTCCAAGCAGTTAGCCATTCTTTTTCTTCCTTTTTCCCTCTACTAATACAGTAGTTAATACATAGGGGTCCCCTTTAAAACAAGTTACTTTATTTGTTAGTACTACATTTTCACAGACAAAAAAAATTTGTGTTTAGAGTGAAAAAAATACCGAATATTGAATAATTATGTCTTGTTACATAAATAATACTATAAATCATAATAATTAACAATTTAAATATTAAAAGTTATATGAAAAAATTCGATTGACTCTCGAAATTCTATTGATACCACATAAAATAAGTTAGACAATAAATATATACTGTTTGAAAATGACGTAAAAAATATTATAAATTACAGTAGTTAACAATTTAAAAAAATAAATTAAAATACATAAAAAAAAATCAACTGACTCAAAAAAAAACTATTAATGCCGCATAAATTGAGACATGAAAAGTAACATGTATATTATTTGAATATTACGTTAAAAAGTACTATAAATTACAATAATTTACAACTTAATATATGTAAAAGACATACTTCTAAAAAAAGTGGTTAATTTTAAAATTCTATATATGCCATATAAATTGGAACAATGAAAGCATAATAATTTTTTTAAAAAATTATGTAAAAAAGTACCAACAACTTAATTTTAAAATTATGTAAAAAAGTACTAACAACTTAATTTTAAAATTATGTAAAAAAATACTAACAACTTAAAATATTTTTAAAATCATACAAAAAATTGGATAACTTCTCAAGTTTCATAATATCACATAAATTAAAATGAAAAATCAATATATATTGGGCCCCGTGTTGGCACGGGACTTGTATCTAGTTATGAATAAAGAGATTATAAAGTGGCTTGATGCGGGGCGTCATGTATCCCATTGCGGATAGCAAGTGGGTCAGCCTGGCGAAATGCATTCCAAAAACATAGGGGTATGACGGTCGTACCTTAAAAGAATGAGCTTCTGGCTACGAGAGATGTGACAGGATAGCGATGTGCATATCGTAAGCTTAACACATGGACTGAAAAAGACCATTTTCCAATGGATAAAATGCTTGATCATCTTGCGGGTAGGGCATGATATTGCTTCTTGGATGGGTACTCAGAGTATAATCAAATATCTATTGCCCCATATGACCAAGAGAAAACTACATTCACATGTTCCTATGGTACATTGACATTTGAAAGGGTGCCCTTTGGGTTGTGCAATGCTTCAACGACCTTACAAAGGGTCATTATTAAACACTGGTCTAACAGTACCTAATCCAGGCAAAGTTCAACTTCCTAATGGTGATTCTGGTATAACCAGTCTGGCAACTGTCAATTGGAAGGAGGTGTGTAGTACACAATGTTTTATGTGTAATTGAGTTTCACTTCACTCTCTTGTCTTTATCAAAATTGACAAAAGAATTGAACTGTTGTGCATCATTTTTTTTCTGATTTTATTGTTTTTCAGGTGCTATTAACTGGGAAGGTGAAGGGGATTGGTAATGAGGAAAATGGCCTATACACAATAAGATCACAAATAAAGAATGAGGACTACAAGAATATGGCTCTAGATGTGACAAATTAGAGAGAAGAGGGCACTATATGGCATCAAAGAATGGGGCATGTGCCCATGACTGTTATTAGAAAACTAGTTGTGTTAAAAATAAACATAATATAGTCTTAATGCATTGTGACATATGTCCAATTGCCAAACAAGTCAGATTACCTTTTCAGTCTAGCAGTAGTAGATCATCTCAGTGTTTTCATTTGATTCACATGGATGTATATATGGGGACCGTATATATGGGGATCATATAGGTTGCTACTCATAATAACATGAAATTTTTCCTTACTTTGGTGGATGATCACTCTAGATGGACTTGGGTGTTCCTATTGCATCTTAAATCTGACGTGTGTACTTTGCTTAAGAACTTTCTAATCATGATTGCCACTCAATTTTGTAAGAAAGTAAAAACACTCAAATCTGCTAATGGTGGTGAATTTTCCAATACACAGTGCAAAGTTCTGGAGAGAAGACACATGCACATACTTAAAACTGTAAGGGATCTCATATTTCAAGGCCACTTACCTATTAGGTTCTGGGGTGAATGTATTCTAGTTGTTGTCTTCATAATCAATAGAGTTCCATTTACTGTTCTAGGGAACAAATCACCTTATTACATGTTGCACAATAAACAGGATGACCTCTCTTACATGAGAACTATTGGCTATTTATGTTATGCCACCAACTTAATCAAGGGAAACAAGTTTGGAACTAGAGTCATTAAGTAAGTCATGTTAGGCCATATTTCTACTCAAAAAGTCTATAAACTCTATGAATTGAAAGCTAAGTCCTTCTTTGTTAGTAGAGAGGTATATTTTTTGGAGCACATCTTCCCTTTTCAATTGTAATGGAGGTACTCTTGATGTTCTTGTCATTGAGGATAAGTTTTTGGTTCCTGTCAATCAGTCATCTGCTCCTCTCACATATGAAGTTCGACCTGAGTCCCTCCAATCAGAAGCTCCTATCCTACCCACAACACCCTTGAGTGTTGCACGCTTACCATCAGGATCAGAGGTTGCTCTCCCTCCACAAAAAGTTTCTATAGCTCTGCTTGAAACTATAGGAGTTGCCCCTGGTGAGAACCCAGAAAGTGCTCCTATAATTCAAAAAGGACCTGATAAGATTTTATCCCCTACCCGAAGAACCTCAGGTAGATCGAATAGGCCTCCTATCTGGCAAAAGGACTTCATTACTGATCTGAAGTCCAAATTTGCACTTTTCTGTTTATATCCTATTGCTAATAGTGTTGCTTATAGTGGTTTGTCCAATTCATACAAAAGTTATGTAGCTCAGATGTCTGCTATAAAAAGAACCAACTTCTTATAACCAAGCAACCCATGATGTAAGATGGATAAAAGTAATGCAAGATGAGACACAGGCCTTGGAGGACAATGGGACTTGGAAGATTGTTTCCTTACCAAGTGGGAAGAAATCCATTGGGTGTAAATTGGTGTTCAAAGTTAAATACAAAGTTGATGGACAAGTAGAAAGGTTTAAGGCCAGGTTAGGGGCCAACGGGTACAGTCAGAGGGAAGGTCTTGATTATCAAGAAACATTTTCACCTGTTGTGAAGATGGTAACAGTGAGGACTATGATTTCTTTAGCTGCTACTAATGGTTGATCCATTCAACAAATGGATGTTTACAATGCCTTCTTGCCAGGTGATTTACATGAAGACGTGTATATGCAATTACCACAAGGTTTTGAAGAGAATGAGACAAAGGATGTCAAGGCAATGAAATGTAAAGCTTACATCTGCTCTTCTCACGACAGGATTCCAATATAGTCACCTAGACTATTCCTTATTAACAAAGAAATCATCAGATGGCATAGTCATTGTTCTGATTTATGTTGATGATGACTTATTGATTATAGGAAGTAGTAGGACCTTGATAGATGATGCTAAGAAGAATCTAAAAGACAACTTCAAGATCAAGGATCTATGTGATCTTAGGTATTTCCTTAGTATTGAGTTTGCTACGCAGACAAGTGGTCTCTTCATGCACCAGAGGAAATATGCCATGGATCTTATATCATATTCAACTTTGAGTGGATCTAAGCCTATTGCCACACCTATTGAATTGAACCAAAAGCTGACAACTTGTGAGTTTGACACTCATATTGGAGATAGTCAGGATCCTATTTTAGTAGATTCAGGGGTGTATCAAAGACTTGTGGGCAGGTTGTTGTACCTCATCATTACTAGGCCAGATATTACCTTTGATGTCTAAAGCTTCAGTCAATTTGTGCATGCTCCTAAACAATCTCACTTAGAAGCTGCACTTAGGGTGGTCAAATACATCAAACAATCTCCTAACCTTAGAGTTTGATGTCCTCTTCTGGTTCCAACACACTTGAAGGATTTTGTGATGTTGATCGAGGATCCTATTTTAACACAAGGAAATCCATTATTGGTTACATGGTTAAGTTTGGTGATTCCCTGATCTCATGGAAATCCAAAAAGCAACCTACCATTTCCAGAAGCTGAGTATAGAAGCCTGACCTCAGTTGTTTAGTTGATTTGCCTATTCAAGGAACTGGATGTTAATTTACAATTGCCAGTACCTCTATATTGTGACAACAAAGCTTCTCTACAGATTATTGCTAATTCAGTATTTTATAAAAGGACTAAACACATAGATATAGACTGTCATTTCATCAGGGAGAAAATGCAGTCTGATTTGGTGCATACAAGATACATATCTACCACAGAGCAACCAGCAGATATCCTCAATAAGAGTCTGGGACGATTTCAACATTCTCATCTAATTTCTAAGCTAGGAATGAAGAATATCTTCATATCATCTAGCTTGAAGGGGGGTATTGAGAACATAAGAATTGATACAGGCTAAGATGATTTATAAGTTGGTTAAAGTTGGTACAAGATATGTTCACATTTATAGTTAGTAGGCAGTTAGTTAGTTAGCGGTTTGGTTAACAAAGGTGATTAAGTTAACTATGGTTAGATGAGGTGGTTACTAGCTATTTAGTACTACTATATATATAGTCATTTGTACAGCATATCAAGATTGAAGAAGCTATTTGTAAATCATTTTCTTTCAATACAATCTCAAAATTCTCTCGACAATGTTTTCAATTCCTTTTTATTCTGGCAACTTAGAACTCGAATTGGGAATTTGTTCTTAGTTTTGACGAGGAGGAGTCAGCATGAGAGTAGTTTGCTACTTGATTGGCATGTCAAAAATTATGGTGGATCACTCCAGCCTCTTCAGAAGCAACCTGCAAGAGTCAATCACACGAGCATAAATAGGTTGAGCATAACATTCTCTCTTTTTTTTTTCATTTTATGGGAAAACAACAAGGAAAGGAGCTAAGATCCTCATTGACAACATGAATTCGTACGCAAGATGATCTCTTTCATAGATGGAAATTGATGAATTAAGTAAGCAATAGCAATGAGATTCAAACTATGGGTAATGGCTACTTGAGGACCATGAAGAAGGGCCTCCGGTTCGGTTCAGCCATTACATGATTCTGAGCGTTGATATTTTTACAATAACATGATAGCCAGTTACCCTTGTGATCTCTAATAACACCCCCAATTACTCCTCGTTGTTGTTCTTGGAGTATGAGCAATCCGTGTTTAATTTAATTTTTTTTTGGCGGGAGGGGGAAACCATTTGATGTGAATCAGTTTAGTGGAGTTAGAGTTGGTCAAGTAGTTTGAATAGAGGACATATTCGCTGGGTTTTTTCGACATATAAATATACTATAATTTTAATATATATTTTAAAACTTCATATATTTGTTTAATTCATTATCAGTTTTTATTGTAGGTCGATTTAGTTGTTCTTTAATATTCACATTTCAAGATATAAGAAATGTTTATATTTTCTTCGAATTGGAGATGCTATATTATCAGTAATTTTGAAATTTAACAAAACATTAATTTTTTGATTTTATACTGACTTTTGTGTTTAATTACTAAAATTTGATTAAGTTTGAACAAGTACATTGTTGAAAATTTATTGATAGACTAGATACAAGTCCTGTGCCAGCACGGGGCCCAATATATATTGATTTTTCATTTTAATTTATGTGATATTATGAAACTTGAGAAGTTATCCATTTTTTTGTATGATTTTAAAAATATTTTAAGTTGTTAGTATTTTTTTACATAATTTTAAAAATTAACTTGTTAGTACTTTTTTACATAATTTAAAAAATAATTTATTATACTTTCGTTGTTCCAATTTATGTGGCATCTATAGAATTTTAAAATTAACCACTTTTTTTAGAAGTGTGTCTTTTACATATATTAAGTTGTAAATTATTGTAATTTATAGTACTTTTTAACGTAATATTCAAATAATATACATGTTACTTTTCATGTCTCAATTTATGCGACATTAATAGATTTTTTTAGAGTGAGTTGGTTTTTTTTTTATGTATTTTAAATTTTTTTTAAAAATTGTTAACTACTGTAATTTGTAATATTTTTTACGTCATTTTCAAACAGTATATATTTATTGTCTAACTTATTTTATGTGGTATCAATAGAATTTCGAGAGTCAATCGAATTTTTTCATATAACTTTTTAATATTTAAATTGTTAATTATTATGATTTATAGTATTATTTATGTAAAAAGAAATAATTATTCAATTATTCGGTATTTTTTTCACTCTAAACACAAATTTTTTGTCTGTGAAAATGTAGTACTAACAAATAAAGTAATGTGTTTTAAAGGAGACCCATACCATATGTATTAACTACTGTATTAGTAGAGGGAAAAAGGAAGAAAAAGAGTGGCTACCTGCTTGGAAAATTGGGCCCATTTTTGCGTCTAAGAACGAAAAATGGAAGGGCTTTTATGTCCAGTACTAAGGAAGTGCAATTATGAAACAGCCAAGAACAACATATTTTAAGCATAATATTAAGAAAATATTAATGAAATATCCATCTTACCCTTGGCTAGGGAAGCAAGCAAGTCGACGAAGAGCTGCTTCCTAGCCTCTTAAATATATAGTAGTAACTACTTTCATATGAGGGTTCAACCTCCTTTGGTTATCTATACTCGTTTTACAATAATTAGCTAATTGGATTTTATGTGTGCAATGTGGGGTAGAATCCCGACAATGTTAGCAATCGACCAACCCTATGCTTTGATGAATCTTTTTAGCACCCTAATCAATGCATCAATCCGTCCCTCCGATAAATCATTTGCAACAATAATCAACAAGGTGTTTTTACCTCATAAAACACATAGCAAATATGAGAAGGCAAGGCTTTCAACTCTAACCTTGGGGGTTCTTCAATTGATGGACTCTTCCTATTCTTAAAATCAATAACAAGTTTCTTGAGGTTGGATGGAAAGGAACCCGACCCCGTAAGTGCAGCAACTACCTCATCATAATCACAGATCTCCTCCCCATCATAATTCAATAATACACCCGCCAACGACTCTCCATGACAAGTAATTTCACTAACACTTGCCACATCCTCATCAATAACATCAACATAAGATACGACATGCATATCACATGGGTGTTTCATAGACTTGCACACATTAAAATAGACGTCTTTGTTGTTCACTCTAAACTTCAACTCCCCACTTTCATCATCCACTAAGGCCCTTCCGGTAGCCAAGAAAGGTCTATCTAAGATAATTAGGATCTCGACATCAATTTCACAATCCAACACAACAAAATCATCAAGGAAAATGAACGTATCCATCTTTACCAAGATATCATAAAGCACACCTATTGATCATTTGATAAACCAATCAGCCATCAAGAGCCGAATTGTTATTGGATTCGGAGAATCTAACCCAAGCCTTTTGAAGATAACTAAGGGCATAGAATTCATACTTGCTCCTAGATCACAAAGTTCCTTAGAGAACAGATCGAATTGGGCTTTGATCAGTCATGTGGTGGCACATACTGATCCCGATCACCCTCATGTTCTCTCAAATTGGTACCCCGATCATGCTAATCTCTTTCTCTATCTCTCCAAACACTATCACGTTCCTTATTTCAACCTTAATTCCTGTCCGACCTTGGATAGCTCAGACAAGAACCCCCCGCTTGATTACTCAAAAATGAACTTCTTCATTGTACATAACTTCAAACTTTTCATCTTCCGTACATAATCCATCACTTGTTCCAACCTCATTCACCTTCTTCAAACCGCCAACCATAACATGCTTTAATAAGAGATAGAGTCGAGTCATCATCTTTGTCATGCTCTCATCTCGCTTTTGGTTCTTCTCCAATTGTAATTTAGTCATACCCATAGCAAGAGGTGATACTTGATTTTCCCTTGTGTACCAAGCCAAGTTTATCTTTGTCATCTCATCAAGCAAAGTAGAAGCCACTAGGAATAGTTTTATCGTGATTCCACCACAAATGAGTTGGTCGTTGTCCCTTTATTCACCGTATCAAGACTGAGATTGAAAATCTGCAAAAAGACTTTATCTGACAACCCATGAGTAGGACATTGCAAGAGCTTCTTTTGAAACCTCAACCATGTTTCGTAAATTGGCTCTCCATCATCACATTGGAAGTTTTGAATGCTATCTTGGAGCTTTAACATTTTAGATGGAGGAAAGAACCTCTCAAGAAATGCCTCGTTTAACTCCTCCCATGAAGAAATTGAGTCCCATTGTAACTCCGCCAATCACTTCGTAGCATCACCAATCAAGGAGAATGGGAATAACCTCAATCGGATAGATTTTTGGGTGATGTTATTAAAAGTGAACGGGCCAGATACTTACACAATATTCTGAAGATGATCATGAGGGTCTTCATTAGCTAACCCTCCATACAACCCCTTCATCAGAAGCAATTGGAGCATTGTACTTGTAACATGAAATAATGCATTTCCCAAGGTTAGGGGTATCCTTTAGCACTAGCGCTAACGAGATCTTCCAAATCACCACCATCACCCATTTGGCCATGGTTGCTAGCCGCATCACTACCATTGACACTCGTGTCATCACTATCAAGATAACAACCAACCAAATAGTGGCAAGAGTATTCAACTACAAGAAATTAGTTCACAAAGTCACTTCAATAAAAGAAATCTACGCACCATTCCTCGACAACGACGCCATTTTGATAATGCTATGCCTTATGATTCAACGTACACACGATCATTGGCAATAAAGAACCCAACAAGAGGTTCGGGTCGAATCTACAGGGAGTAGTATAAGCTAGACTTCAATTATGAAATAAAAATTATGTACTAATCTCTTGTAAAGTTGTAGAATTAACGTTAACATAAATTCAAATTCGAGAAGTTTTAAATTATCAATAGAGAGATTGGTCAACGAATTGTTAACAAAAGCAAAGGACAAGGGAATTTATCAGGTAAGAGATGAATTCCAAGAGTGTGTAATTGAGTATCAATTCTGAATATGTGTAATTATGTTGTTCAACATAGTTAATTCTTAATGGGTAGGCTAAATCGACGAGTAATACAATAAGCATTTTTCAATGAAAATCCGTCTTTCATGAGAGTTCTCTCAAATCTCAACATGCGTAATACACAAAATCGATCTAATACCTTAATATAGTTTCCTCCAATTGAAATCAATCAACAATTAGCAATTAACTCATCTACTTTAAGCATCTTTCACAAGAAAGCATAGATATATAAAATAGATTTGAGTTTGCAACTCCTAATCATACATTAAAACACGTTAAGATAATTAAACCCATTGTAAATTAACATAGTTTTGAGCAATTACAAAACCCACAAACAATCTAATACTCAACTACATTGCACACCCCTAGAATGAGGGGGTTTAACTACACATGCTAGAACTTAATTGAATTATACCAAAGAAGTTGTAGTCCATTCAATGAAGATGATTCAAGCTTCAATTCAAAGATACCCAATTCAAAACCCTCAAAATTCTAAGTGTAAAAAAGTCAAAAACCCAAAGTCCCAAGAATGTTAGGTCACTTAGGCGACATTAGTCGGGCTCGCTGACTCATTGGGTGAGTCGCCAACTATCACTTCTTCTCGCCTCTCAACTTTGCTTCAAGGCTTCATGTGTTGAACACCTTTGGTGAGCTCGATTGAGTTTTCCATTACTTTTCAGTGAGTCACCACTTCAATAACTACTCGCTAAATTGACTTTTATTTGTAGCAGAACTCTCAGATGAATTTGGCGAAAACACCAAGGCTCACCGACATTGTTGGTGAGTCGTCATTAGAATAATTTCCTTGTCGATCCGCTTTGACATTTTCAGCAAAAGTCTCAGTCATCATTTTTAGCGAGTTCCAGCTTGTTTGGCGAGTCACCCTTTGCACTTGGCAAGCTTTTAACTTCGCTTTTTTTTTGTTTTTTTTAAAAGTTTTTGGATTTTTTTTAATTATTCTTTTGTCTTTGCCTTGTCTTTTGTCCTTCATAGCTGCAATTCAACAAATTTACATTAGAAATGGACATAAAAGGCATTGAGGACACTATTTGGTGAACTAAAAGCCTCAATTGAGTCCAAAATCTCTAGCTTATCAACTTCCAATTCTTGATTGAAAACATGAGAAAGACTTGCTGGATGGAATTCCTCAACATGACTGGTAGGAATGTGCTCCCAAAGGCCACACTCAGCAGTATCCCCTAAAAGATGTGATGCAATACACCAGGCTCCCTACGAAAACATTAACTGACAACATAAATAAAATCTAAACATACTTTATATGGGGACAACAATAGAGAAAAGATAGCTTCATCTAATCAATTGGGATACCATTACTAGCAAGAAAGAGAGTGTTGGCCTAGGGCTCCAAAAGAGTGAAATCAAGAACAGAGCCATCCTAGCTAGGCTGCATGGAGAATTATCCAAATCCCATAAGCTCTGGAGCAAAGTACTGATTTGCAAGTACCACAGGCCCAATACTAACAACAATTAAATCTAGTAAAATTGTGTCCAGAAACTGGAACAACATCCAAATGGGATGGGCAGAATGTGTTGATGCTACTAGATGGAAAGTTCATAAGAGAGATAAAGTCAACTTCATTGGATACCACACTCAAATGCTATTCGACAGAGTATCCAGGGACCCATCTTGAGAGAGGAGGAACACCTTAAGATAAGAGACATTTACGAATATGAAGAATGGGACTTTGGAAAACTCTCCTTCTCCCTCCCTGAAAACCTCAAAAACATCATCACCAACTACTCCTTCCCACCTGGTGAGAATAAAGAGAACATTCTTGTCTGGGGGCTAACTAGTAATGGCGGCCTATTCCTACATCAACATCAATGAAAGCCTTCAAAAAAATCAATAAGAAACCAACAAAAGATTCAGTTGGATCTGGTCAATTAAGGCCCCTAATAAGGCCGGTCAAAACATTCATATGAATGTGTAGAAACTATTCCCTCCAGTCCACAATAAGGGTCTGAATGTCACTCCGAAATGCCACCTTTGTGACTTGTACAAATAAAACATAGACCACATCTTATCTTCCAATGCACAAATGCCTTAACCTTGTGAATATTATTGTGACCAGTAGCCTCGATCCTAGAATCATTGATATGAGTGCCATCCATAAAGATACATTTAAACATTCAATACTTGACTGAATTGGGGTGCTCTCATTCCTTTTGTTTTAGGAGCTAGCATTTGGCTCACAAGGATAAAAATAAAAAAATAAAATAAAAATAGACCATTACCACCCAACATACTCCCAGATCAGGCCACTTGCTGATAACTAAGATTACAGAAGCTAAAGACCCTAAAACGACCATTCATGTCAAATGGGAATCACCTGATATGAGAAACTTCAAGCTCAATAAATATATGGCTCTGTGACAAACAAATAATCTAGGGGGGTCTTTAGAAACCACATGGGGCTAGGTTCTAGGCTTCGCCAAACTCACCCTTCTCACCAACCCCACCAAGTACTGAGAAGAGGGCTCTTATTAGCAATAAAACATAAGCTTAAACCTCTTGAAATCAATATCCACTCAATTGAAGTAGTATGCATAATAAATCATTCATAACAATTTGCTCTATGATAATCTGTTTGTTGAGTGCATATATTTAATAAAGAAGCGCCTGGAAATAAAAAGACTATAGAACAAAACAGAGTGGCAGATGTAATAGCCAAGAAAGGGATAATTGATGAACCAACTGTTTTGCTACTTCCTCCGGTGTTTGTACAAAAGGAGATGGAAGCAGGCACTTTAGGAACTAATTATGTTAGAAAAAAAAAAGAAAAAAAGATTCATCTTAATATTTCCTAGGACCAGGGTGTACATACCGCAGTGGATGCTCGATACTCCTGAACGACTAGATTTATTATATATATGAAAATCCTTTTTATAGAATAAAAAAAGTTTCTACTATATTAGAAGAGGCAGTTAATCAGCTCAAGCATGCCTGCTTGCTTCTTAGGGGTAATCTAAGCGTTTTGATTGATTTGATTTGTACAGTTGCTTTGTTAATCTAACATGTTTATCCTTTGAGAGGGACTAGTATGCATGCATATATCATATATGGTTGCCACGTTTTGGTAATCTGGGCCCTTTTCTTTTACCCTTGCTTCCTTTCTACATATTTCTCATTGTTTGCATTGTCTGATTCCTTTTTAAAAAAAAAAACTTAAGCTCTACCTTAAAATAATACCATTGATTAGACTATACAGAATTGATGAGGCATTTTCAGAAAAAAAAAAAACGATATTGCGGGAAGACACTATAATTTGTCAATATATAAAAAAATTCAATTAACACTTGAAATTAATCTATCAGTGCTACATAAAATTGGACAAAAAAAGTAAAATATGTCATTTGAAAACTACATAAAATGTATTGTAAATCTCAATAATTAACAACTTTAAAATTTTCAAATATTTAAAAGAAAATGATTGACTCTTGAAACTCTATTTGTGCTACATAAATTGGGACAAATGGAGTAACATATAATATTTTAAAATTACATTAAAAGTAGTACAAATCATAATAATTAATAACTTGAAATATTTAAAAGACATAAAAAAATCAATTGACCCTCGATTCGGTACCGCATAAATAGGGATAGATGAGTCACATATATTGTTTTAAAATGATGTAAAAGTAATATAGATCACAATAATTAAAAAATTGAAAATTAAAAGACAATTTTTTTTGGTGATTCTCAAAATTTTATCAGTGTAATATAAATTGAGATAAGAGACTAACATCTATTATTTTTTTAAAAAAATGTATATAAATCACAATAATTAACAATTTAAAATATCAAAAATTCATATTAAAATGTAAGTGACCCTAAATTCTTTCTATATCACATAAATTGAGATAAAATTAACAAATATTTGTGTCTAGTATTAAACATAATAGTGAGACAACATCAGTACACAAAATGTTCAACGCACTGTTCATTCACAGCTAAAAAGTAAACATATCATGTATCTATATCTGCTCAGTTATTTTACACCAGAAAGGAAGGTCTCCAAGTATTCTGACAGAAATATGTTCAAGCATCACCAAGTCCTATTTGCCTTTTCAAGATCTAGAAATGACTTACAGAACATCTCTTAACAAATTGAAGTATCATCTTTGTCATCAGAAGATGTAAATGTGATTTCAACTTGAGGATACCTACATAAACCCTCTGGCTATGCTTTGTAATTGATGATGGAAGGAATCTGTTTACCGTTTATTAAAGAATCAAAATCAACACATGACGATGATTTTAACTAAAAGCTACTGAGGATTTTTGCCTTTCACTTCAACATCATCTTCAACTGTCGCATTAAGGTTACGCCTTTCCTCAGAACCAGCTGTAATAACTGGCATCCAAAGATCAGCAGTACTGCTTAAGAGAGACCCAACCTGTGGATCCGCAGCGACAGCGGAGGATATCATCCTATCCACGTCATCCAGCTTTTCTGATAATTTATCCATCTGCTTCGCAATCTCCATCTAATATACATTTGCAAATGAATAAATTATGTTTACCAGGGAAAAAAAGAGGAAAGAATGAAAATGCGGTTCTTTCGAACCAAAATAAATACCAACCTACCTCGTCAAGATTTTGTGTTGATTTTGAAGGAACTTTTGTAACTTCCAGTCCTAGTGCTTGGATCTTACTGCGCAACTCCACTTCTTCTTGATTAGTCAATGATTCCACCTGCACATGTTTGTTTACAATCTTTCTAGTCAGGACATTTTGAAGTACTTTATTAAACCACAGCAGGACTTGATGTCAAACACAGACACCTAGCACCACCATAAGGTATAAGACGAAAAGAAAAGTTGGTGATAGCACCCAGATAGATATTCAATCCAAAGCTGAACAAGAATAATCCTACCTATAAACAAAGATAAATTTCCAACTAACACATTTTTTACGAAAAAAATTGACTAAGGAGAGGAACATAAAAACTCAAAATGTATGATATTTAAACATTCAACTGAGGGGGGGAAATAATAAAATCATTTGAGTTCCTTGTTGATGAACCACAATTATATGTGTATTTATGTCTCTTCTCATGTTTTGAATTATTAGGTTTAAATTGTTATATGATGTTATTCCTCACATACTTGTGTTGTTTTGATGATAAATATGCAATGGAGTTAAGGAGGAAACAAACAAGATTCAAGCAAAACAGATGCAAGAAATGAAGAAAAAACTTGTTGAAGAATTGTTGTGCACTAAACAGCCCCGGCCATCGCAGCACTGGAACTTTGGGCGCTGCAACACTCCTTCAGCACTTGTAGGACACATTAAACAGCCCAACCATTGTAATGCTTGAGTATTGACCACTGCGATAATGCGACCTGAATGCAATAGTTCTTAGAATTTAGGTTATTAGGGCTGAATGACGTATATATAGAGAAATTTTTGGAGACTTGCGAGGGCAGACACCGTGACAGATGCAGCTCTTGGAGGAACAAATACAGAAAGGAAGCAGAAGATTCCAACGTTTCATGAGAGAATGAAGATTTGTTGGGAGTTTCTTCTTGACTTCAATTTATCTTCTCTTTTATTGTCTTGGATCATGAGCTTGCTGATCTTTATTATAGTCACAGTTAACTATCTCCATGTATGGAGTAACTCTGTTGTAGTTGAGTTTTGATGAACCCTAAGGTTTAATTAGTGATTTATTCACCTTTTCGCATGTGTTTATTTGATTTTTGACTCCCTAAGGAATTTATTGATTAATTAATCATAAGACATATTTCAATTACTTCACTACTTTGATCGGTTGTAGGATATTTAGCAGTTGAATGAAGGGATTTAGTACTTCAAATCGATCACTGTCACATAAATACTCAAAAGAAGACTATTTTTAATATAAAAAAGGAATCATTGGAAACCCTAGCTCCGACGATTGGAAATATCTGAAATTTAGAGGGTAGACTCGAAATTGATTGGCAAACCTGTGGTGGTATTAGATTTTTCAAAAACACGGACATAAACAGAGCTTTAGTTGCTGACAACATCAAGGAGGGAGAAAACTCGACCTCTGTATTGAAAGGAAGGAATCCTAGTGCTGTGAGGGAGAAAAAACTCACCACAGAAGGCAACAATGACTAATACCATGTCTTTACATCCCATAAGAAGGTGTATTTGTACACGTGAATCTCAACTAATTACGGAAAAACAATCAACTACAACAAAATAAAATATTCTATTCAATCCAAAAAATAATAGAAACTCCAAAAATCATGCTAATTAATCAACACAATTAACACTTCTCTTTTCTGATCAATGCATAAAAGAGTCTCACCAAGATTTGATGAGTAAGCAAAAAGGACAAATTAAAGAGAGAAACTCTTTGAATTAGTGACGAATCTAGATAGCTCCTATAAGAAAGTTTTCTAATTCTTAAGATCACTAGTATCATGACCTAATCATAATAATTCAGCACATACTCTTCATGATTCTCGACATTTGATAATGTTATTATCATCAAGAATAGTCTACAATATACTTAATGATCCTCTGCACTTCAACAAACCCCACAAACACAAGGTGGTGAAACAACTCAAGCTTGCAAATCATATTTGTAAAGTGTAGCAGAAAATAAGATTGACTGGGCTTGTAATGGAGACTGACTTGACCATGACACCACTGTGAATCAGTCAGATTTTTTTATTTTTTTTATTTTTTATGTAAATTTTATGCCTTCGGTGGCGCAAATCTTTTATTTCATCCAAGATCTATACAGAGAACACGCATAGGGGGACGATAGCCTAAACCTCCAGAAATAAGCATTAATATACAACCTTGAAAACAGGTCATGTACAACAAAAACTAAAGAAAGACGGATCATAGCTAGTGACTCAAAATATATTCTTTCTTTGCCTGTCTTATGGAGGGCATCCCAATCTTATCAAGGGTGTATGGGCCAGCTGCATCCTTTGGCAAATCTTTAGGATAAAAAATAAGACGTCCTTGTTATATAAACAGTATTTAGGTAGTGTATCCACCACTTGATTTGACTTTCTGAAGCAATGTCGAACTATCGCATTGGCCTGTAAAGTAATTCTTCTAGTCTCCATAATAGTATCCCACAATTTCCAGGGCATTTTAGATTTATCTTTGATCATATTGACTGTAATTTGGAAATCACATCCTAAAATAAAGTTCGGATACCAATTTTCCACACATCATCTGGCTCCAAAATAGGCTGCTTTGGCCTCTGCTATATTGCTTGTACCTCTGCCAATATGTTTTGCAAAGGGTACTATTAAATTGCCCGTTGAATCCCTTATAATAACGTCTACACCAATTGATCCTTCAGAGTTGCAACTGCCATCTGTATTGACTTTTACCCAATCATTGTGGTTTTTTCCGTAGAACAACAATGCTATCAATTTTAGGCCTAAGAGACAAAATAGTAGAACATAGATCTGGCCACTGCCAAGGCCAATCTCTGCCACCAGCCAGTTTGTTTATCGACCATCTAAGATGGAAAATAATTTGATGCTTTGACCTAGCATAGGAAATTCTCTTAGAGCCATACTTAGCCGCACATATTGCTTTCCATAGTTCCCAACAAATAACAATAGGAGCAATTTTAAGAATTTGTTGATGCAATGAATTAAAAGGTTTCATAGACCATCATCGAGCAAAGAAACCTACAATAGATCCAGGATCCCAAGGAATGTCAAAGCGATCACCAAAAAGTTTCCATATGCTAGTAGCTAATTCACCAGTATAAAAGGAATGATGGTTTGTCTCGTCAACAGGGATTCGACAACAATGGATGAATCAGTCAGATTTGACTGAGTTTGAGGATATGCATATAGTCAGCTTAACTAGATTTATGACAAAGACAAACATGATTCTATATTTACCTGTTAGCTCAATGATTGTGGATAACATGGTGTTGACTGGGGAAAACTGCTTACCAATCCTACACTCCTTTCTTCTATGTCTGGAGGAGCTATTTCCAAACAGCCTGTGGGCTGTGGCCTAAAGGTTAACTGACCTAGACAGCAAATTAATGACTAGATAAATATAGAGAATTTGAGGATATGCATAGTCAGCTTAACTAGATTAGTGACAAAGACAAACATGGTTCTATATTTTCCAGTTTGCTCATTGATTGTGGATAACATGTTGTTGACTGGGGAAAATTGGCCTAAAGGTTAACTGACATAGACAGCTAATTTTGACAAGTTAGCAAACATAAATTAATTACAAGAAAAATATAGAGAGCTGATTCGACATGTTAGCTGACAAGGATTCATGACATCAGCACTACACAATTGATAAGACGCATAGGGATGGGAGATGCAGCGCTGTTGAAATAGCCACCAGAACCGATAAGAGTAGTAAAATCATTTAAGAAAAGGAAACAAAGTTTTGCTGGGCGAATGTGTAAGGCTGCCTTCCAGTGGGCAAAAGTTCTTAAGGTTTCTTAAGATAATGAATGTGCTGTAAAAGAAAAGAGAAACACTTTTTGTTGAATTAGTGATTGATAACAAACAAGAGGATCTTCAGGTAGGAATTTGAGCTGATGAACTCGAAATTTTTTCATATTCTCTAGATTCTTAATTATGAAGGCATACTCATTAAGAATACAATATTTAATTATTTGATGAGTTTTAATTACAACATACTGTTATTATACAAAATACACTTAATCGCTCATTTAAGTATCAAAAATGACATAATCATTAAGAACTTTATACACAATGCTTCCAATGATCCTTTTTAACTTCTTCATTTTTTATATAATTGTGGTGTCCGGGCCAGATTGTGCGCACCTCGACTACTTCCACGGGGTACCCACCACCTCCCACTAGCAACGTGCATTAGGTGATTCTGTCCTTGTTAACTTGTTAAAGAGAGAAAAGTCAAAAAGTGCACCAGAATACTGTCAGGTGCCCTCTAACATATCTACAAGCATTAGCTAGCATTTCTGAGATGCTTTTGAGTCTAAATGGGAAATATTTCGCCACAATGGATCAGTGTCCACCTTGATTTGAGCTCTAAAAATTAGTTTGGCAAATTCTAGAATTTCACCACAATGGATCAGGTGCCCTCTAACTGCTTGATTTGGCACACTACTTCCCTTTCTCCTGTAAATCACAGATATGTTAAGATATTCACTAGACTCTCTATTCCTTAATAATTATGTCAAAGAATTTTCAGAAGAGTTACTCAGCATTTTACCACTACGCGTAAGGCTATTTGTGTTCAAAAGATAAAGAATTATAACCTTTCTTATGGTAGTTGTTCCGCTAAAACATAAGGGGCAGATGGAGGAGCAACGAATTACACCCTGATCTTATAGAAACATTAGGAAAAGAAACCAGCACATGAAGAAATTTTAAAGAGCCTTCTCTGTTCCCTAGCATAAAAAGGGCCTTAACTAAAGAAAAGCACAAAGATACTACCTGTATAGGGTAAAAATAGACATAACGCGTGGCCGTATTAGATGGTGACATGTGAAAAGAAACAAGGGCAGCAGTATTACACCGGGAACAAAAAGTCAGCTCATTTTGCAAAAATATAACCCGACCAAGCTTGGAACACCCCGAGGAAATGTCAGCAGCCCGGCCAACAATAGTCATTATGAAACCATCCAAGAAGCAACATCGGACGTTACAGTAGAATCACCACCTTGTAAAGACGCTGAATTCTCTATGTACTTTAATTTCTCGTTAGCTATATTTGTCAATATCGTTATTTGATCATCAGCTCTCAATAACCGTGAAGTTTGTCCGGGGATATCTCCATCGAAGATATCATTGGAACCAGACCAACACAAGCTGTATTTATATACTATTATTTCATTCAGTCAATTTGTCTTTATCTCATCATTTACAACTTTATTTACTTACATATATCATCATTTCGGTCCACGTGTCCTTTAAACCTCACATATAAATTCAACTGTACGAATTTTTGGGTAAACACCACCAACCTCAAGGAACCATCTTCTTTCAATCCCTTACAACTAACTTCCAAGGCCTTTCACTGCTTGAACCATCAATTGCCCCACTAGTGGGTTCGACTCACCTGCTTTGTTTGAGAAGGTATTTTGTGTACTTCATGGCGCTAACTAGCCCTCTTGGCCATACTGTAATACCCCTCACCACCCGGAAACATATAGATCCATCTGATCATAGACACTCAAACCAAACATACACATTTCTCTTGGGCACAGCTACCAGTAATCAATGGATTTTTAATAAGCTAATGAATAATGAACAAATCATAGCAAAGCTGATTGACATTGTTCTTTGTTTCATTTTTAATGGGTCAGATCAAGATTGATGATTCAGCTAATTAAATATGCCTACTTCAGACCAAAACTCCGATATCCCAAAAAACACTATATCCAGATATGCAGATCAGGAATTAGGCCCAAATTTGAAATAAGAATATATAAATTGCATACCTGCTGGAGAAGACTGGAGAGAACTCCGAATAGTTGGGCGTTGGCTGCCACTGCTGCCTGAGGCGATGTTGGACCTTCTTTGCTTCCATCCGCCATAGCTGTTACTGTTGGTACGATTTTTCTTACCTCCGGAGAGCAGATTCCAGCTTCTACTAAAATCGACTGTGGCACGATGACGTTTGTTTACTAAATTTAGGGGATTCAAAACAAAATAGGAATATTTGTTTTCCTCTTTTTACTCAATCAGTTAAAATTAATTACAAAAATCAGATTTTCTTTTATTTTCAAACGTTTCTCTCTCCCTCTAATTTTTTTCATGTCAATTTGTTTTTCTTTTTTTTATTCAATCAGTTAAAATTAATTCAAAAATCAAATTTTCTTTTTTTTTTCAAACGTTTCTCTCTCCCTCAAATTTTTTTCTGTGATTGTCGTCATTCACGACTAATTCCAAAATATTCTTGGTTCAAAAATCTTCATTTTGTTATAATGGACGGATTGTTATCGTTATGAATAAAATTTGGCGGTTGTCATGCCCCGAAGCTACCCCAGGACATAGACATGGGACCTAGGATCACGAGTTTAAGATAAACTGAAATGATGGGGGGAATACCCATAAACTATCTGAATATATAAAATCTGAGAGTTTAACAACAACTGAAAGGTATCTCAAATACTAAAGCTGATTCTAACTATGTCTGAAAATAAGCCTCTAACTGACTAGAAGTGCTGAGACATGCCCCAGCTAAATCTAGCAAAAATTGAAACTAAAGACTAGAAATAAAAAAGAAACATGTCTGTCGTGCTCGGAGAATGAGGACTCACCACTGATACTGTTGAGCTGAAGATCGGGAACCGATCTGTGTGTGATCTGAGAGCTGAGGACCTGAACCTACATCACGAGAAGATGTAGCGCAAAGTATGCGTCAGTACTTGAAGGGTATTGAGCATGCATGATAGAGTAAAGATGAACAATATACATAACTGAACAAAACATATAACTGAGCAATGATATGAGATAAGCATGATACTATACTGAGAATACTGAACATGAAATAACTGAATGCAATGACCAAGTTTATAACATGCTAAAACTGAAATCTGACTGTAACTGGTAACATGATCAATGCAATAGAATCTGACTGTGGGAGTTACTAATAACCGACATAAAACCACATGAGCTAAATGTGGAGTCCGATGTATACGCCCCATCGAGAGGACCCAATATACCTTGCTAGAGCTATAGAGGCATGACTGGCGTGATCACTAAAATGTAATGCCCACAGAGGGGACTAATAAACCTACGGGGGCACGTAGTTCTGGGACTATTTGGGTACTCTGAACCCTAGTCCACTCGGTCTAAGCCTACTCCCAATTAGAATGTATATAAGCAATATTATGATTGAAATACTGAAGTACTGGATAGCTCAATTACTGACATGCAAACTCTGAGAATGCAACAATTATAACTGATAATATGACATTCATAAACTGAAGCATGTATTTCTGTTTAGACTGACCTAGCATGTGTAATTCATGAACTAAACGAATCTACACAGCTAGGGTTCTGAATATCATACAAGAAACTAAGAACTAATATGTCAATCTGATTTGGATCATTCTAACAGCTAAAACCCAATAATTTCTAACATTCAAGAAACCCTAGGTCTAGACAATATTAAGGGAATCAAGATTTTGACTGAAATCTAGGGACCTAATGGGTTAAAGGAACACACTAGTGAAATCTCACATACCTGGTGACGAAATTCACGGAGAAATCTTTCGATTTCAGGGCTGGAACTGATGAGAACTCGCTGTGTTCTTGAACTAGGGCTGCTCGACTTTCTCCTCTATTTTGCTCTAAGTTTCGCTTGATTTTTGGTGAATAATTGATTATGTTGGATTCTAATTAGTTTAGTATGCTAAAACTGACCAAAACTACGTAGTCTAGGGGTTAAATGACGTAGTTTAGGGATCCAACGCATAGGAAAAAGACCAAATGACCCCTGACTTAAAAGTCTGCCGAAGCCACTGACGGACTGACCGGCGGTCCATGGACTGACCGGCGGTCCATGGACTGACCCACAGTCCGTTCAGGTCAACCGTCGTTTGGCTTCAAAGGGTTGGAATTTGAAGGTCTGACCTATGGCCCTGGACCACGGACCGTGGTCTGACCTACGGTCTGTAGGTCCTAGCGTGGGTCTACCCTTAGCCAATTTTTTTGGACTTTTCTGGGAAGGGTTGCAGGTGGCTATCCATGAACCACCAGGACGGACCGTGGGTCACCCTACGGTCCGTGGGTGGCAACTGTGGGTTGCACCTGCAACTTCTGAAAATCTGTTGGTTTGGTCTATTTTCGGATACGGGGTTTTACATTATCTCCCCCTTGGGAACATTCGTCCTCGAATGAAGACTAAACTAGTTGAATATGGAGGGGAAAAGCTGCAACCCTACTACTAAAATACTGGAAGCCGATTATTGATTGAACTAAGTTCCAAGAACATGCAAATACGCTGAAAATGCAAGTACAAACTTAAGGAACATGATACTAAGACTGAAACTACGCATGAATGACTGAAAAACTGAAGAGGAAATATTACCTCAAGCTGGAATAGAATCGGAAGGAAAGAGATGAGGATACTTGGCCTTCATGGCTACTTCTGCTTCTGCTTTCCAAGTAGCTCCCTCTACGGACCGACTCCTCCACAAAACCTTAACTGAAGCGACTTCTTTGTTTCTCAACCTTTGAACCTGACGATCAAGAATCTCAACTAGCATGTTCTCATAAGTGAGACTATCCTTCACAGCCACACTTTCTAAAGGTACGATGGATGCTGGATCACCCACACACTTCTTCAATAACGAAATGTGAAAAACTGGATGCACTGCTGCTAGTTATGTTGGCAACTCTAACTCATAAGCTACTTTACCAGCTCTTTTCAAAATCTTGTAAGGGCCTACATATCTAGGACTGAGCTTCCCTTTCTTGCCAAATCTCATCACCCCCTTCATAGGTGATACTTTCAGGAAAACCCAATCATCAACTTGGCACTCTAATTCCCTTCTCCTTACATCTGCATAGGACTTCTGGCTATCTTAAGTCTATCTATAATGAGTTGCACTTTCTTCATAGCATCATGAACCGAATCTGGCCCTATCAAGGCTGCTTCACCTACTTCAAACCAACCAACTGGAGATCTACATCTACGCCTATACAATTCCTCATAAGGGGCCATCTGAATGTTGGAATGGTAACTATTATTGTAGGCGAACTCTATAAGAGGAAAGTGATCATCCCAACTACCCTTGAAATCAATCACACAAGCTCTCAACATGTCTTCTAAGGTCTGAATGATATGCTCACTACTAAAAAACTGCCAAAAAGCGATGGAAAAAAGCGACGGACTGCTTCGCTTTTTTTTTGTCAAAAGTGACGCAGTCAATTTCGTCGCTTTTTAGCTCGACGCTTTTCCAAAAGCGACGGACTGCGTTGCTTTTTCGTTTTTTTAATAATGCGACGCCGCCCGTCGCTTTTTTAATATTTTTTTAAAATTTACAAAAAGAGACAAAGTCCGTCGCTTTTCTTAATTATTATTTTTTTAGAATCTTGATCTAAAAGCGACGGACAATGAGACGTCGTCCGTCGCTTTTCTGAAAATAAAATTTTGAAAAATCCAGAAAAGCGACGGACTAAAGGACCCTGTCCGTCGCTTTTTCTGCACCTTTTTTACAACAAAAACTACAGTTTCTGCTGCCCACCTGCAAATTAAATTAAATTCAATATCAAATCAATTAAGCTCATTCAAGCAAAAACACATAATTAACATGCTACACAAAATATAAACTAACAAGCTTAATTATGCCTTCAAAAATACCTAAATCCCAATTTAATGATTTATAAAGTCTTTCAAAATTCAAAAATTAGTTCATAAATATTATATTATAAGATCTACAAAGTTCAAGCTTAACTAATTCATAAACAATAATTAAGTTTAAGATTTCAAATAATTAATTATATTCCTAATTAAGTTCAAGTTATTATAAATTAAGTTCAAAGTTCTAATTAAGTTCAAATATATTAAGGTCAATAGGATTTTAAGTACTTCAAATATCAAATTAAGTTCAAAGTTCTAATTAAGTTCAATTATTAAGTTTGAATTAAGCTCAACAAGACTTTAAGTTCATATTCTTAATTAAGTTCAAGTTATTATAAATTAAGTTCAAAGTTCTAATTAAATTCAAATATATACCAAGGTCAATAAGATTTCAAGTAATTCAAACTTCAAATTAAGTTCAAAGTTTTACTTAAGTTCAAGCTTAATTAAATAGTTCATAAATATTACATTTTATCAAGATTTCTAAAGTTCAACCTAATAATTAGTTCATAAATTCTACAAATCAAAATTTCTAAAAATCACAACCTAAAGTTCTAAAATCCTACAATAATTCAAGATTTCTAAAGTTCACAACTTAAAGTTCTAAAATCCTACAATAATTCAAGATTTCTAAAGTTCACAACCTAAAGTTCTAAAATCCTACAATAATTCAATATTTCTAAAGTT
>JAJOOS010004146.1:0-18477 GCA_029582725.1 Solanum chiquidenum | reverse complement strand
TCCGTTGACTTTCTAGTGTTTTCCGGCGGCGGATAGGGTTTTGCTAGGGTTTCGGCCGCCCTTCTCTCTACTCTCATCTTTTCTTTTTTTTTAGTTAATTAAATGACTTAGGTAAATTCTAGTTAGGTTTCTAGGATTCTAAATGACTAACTAAAACCCTTTTAATTTAAAAATTAAAAGAAGAGTGGGAAAAGACAAAAATACCCTTGACTTAACAATTGTCCAACTCCTGATGCGGATTGGGCACCTGCCAAATCTGAAAATTCTACAATATATCCTTCACGATTATGGGGTGTTACATAAATGATTTGTGGGAAGCTGTTGAGAAGGACTATGAAGTTCCTCCCTTGCCTTCAATCAAACTATGGCGTAGATAAGGAACCACAAGGAGAACAAAATAAGAACATCAAAGGTTAGAGTGATGTTATTTGCTGCAGTCTCTTCTGAAATTATTGTCAGGAATATGACAAATAAAACAATATTTGAGGTCTGAAATTTCCTAAAGAAAGAATATGAATGAGATGAACGGATAAATAGAATGCTAATTCTCAACCTTGTAAGAGAATTTGAACTTCAAAAGATGATGGCAAGAAGTACACATCTGATAAGTTCAATATATTTTGTGAAGAAGTCGGGCTTGAACACCAGCTCACTGCTCCATATATAATACTCCACAACAAAATGGAGTTAGTGAGAAGGAAATCGTACCATAATTGAGATGGCTAGCCATAGATGGGCCTCGTAAGACTCAACCAGTAGCCATAAATAAAGCCTTTTACTTTCCCAATTTCATAGGTGTTGCACACTCAAAGAGGGTTAGTATTATGTCGTTTTCATTGTTGACTATACGAGAATGTGTTGGATTTACTTTCTCAGGTTCAAGTCAAAGCTTGTCTCTATATTCTTGAAATTTAATAAGTGGATCGAAAGTCAAAGTGTCTTTAAGATTTAATTTTTATGATTCGATAATGCCAAGGAGTACACATCTGACCAGTTCAATATATTTATGAAAAAGTTAGGATTGAACACTATCTCACTACCTCATATTGTCATGCCCCGAGGCTACCCCCTGGACATAAACACGTGACCTAGGATCATGAGTGACCCAAGCTAACCCTGAGCTGGCATATCATAAGCAAAATTGAATACATCAATGAAAGATAAACTAATGCGGAAGCTAAATCATGAGATAACTAAATGATGGGGAATACCCAATACTGGTCTGAATATATAAATGTTGAATAAGATTTAATGATGTTGGACTATAACTCAACAACTAAAGTTGAATCTATCTATGTCTGAAATAATCCTCTAATTGACTAGAGATGCTGGGACATGCCCCCAGCTAACTCTAGTAAAACAGAAACTAAAATGAAAGACTGAATGTAAAAGAGCATGTCTATCGTCCTTGAAGAATGAGGACTCACCACTGATAATGCTGAATACGGATCGGGAACCGATCTACATGTGATCTAAATAATGAGGACTTGAACCTACATCACGAGAAGATGTAGCACAGAGTATGCGTCAGTACTTGAAAGGTACTGAGCATGCAGTATAGGATAAAGCTGAATAAGCATATAACTGAACAAAGCATACTGAGCAATGGAATAATCTGAGCATACTGAATATGAACCAAACTGAATGAAATAACCAAGTACATAACATGTTGAAACTGAATACTGAAATATAACTGGAAACTTGGTCAAATGCACTAGAGTTTGACTGTGGGAGCTACTAATAAGCGACATAAAACCACATGATCTAAATGTGGAGTCCGATGTATACTCCCCATCGAGAGGACCCAATATACCTTGCCAGGGGTATAAAGGCATGACTGGCGTGATCACTAAATATTATTCCCACAGAGGGGACTTACAAACCTACGGGGGCACGTATTTCCGGAACTATGAGGGTACGCTTAAACCCTGTCCAACTAGATATTAAGAAAACTCCCAACTGATTATGTACAAGACACATAATGACCGAAATACTGAAATGATGGATAACTCAAATACTGATATGAAAAATCTGAGAATGTAACAATTATAAATTGATAATGTGACATTCATAAACTGAAGCTTGATATTTTTTTTAATGTCCTAGTAAGTGAATTTCATGAACTAAATGAAACTACACAACTAGGGTTCTAAGTTTCATGTAATGAACTAAGAAATGATTTCACGAAAACATGATAATTTGATTAGGAACACTATAACAAGGATCTAAAGTTTCTAGATAATCTCGGTCTAAATGATATGTAGGGAATCAAGAATCTTACTAAATTCTAGGGACCTAGGGGACGAAAGGAATTCACTAGTGAAATCCCACATACCTGGTGACAAAATTCAGGAGGAAATCTTTCGATTTTGGGGTTGGAACTGGAGAAACCTTGCTACGTGCTCTTGAAGGACTGCTCGACTTTTTCTCTCTATTTTGCTCTAAGATCGATGATTTTTTGGCGAATGATTGATTAGGGTAGGTTCTGATTAAGTTATTGTCATGACCAAGGGGTACCCCTTAGATGTAACAAGGTACATAGAACCCCGAAAGGCCCCATGTAAGCCACTTATCATATTATAACATAAAGAACTAGAACAATAAGAGTAAAAACGCACTTCAAGTCCAAAATATTTATAAAGGAAAGTAGAAGTCTAGACTTGTCTCAATTAGCCATCTATTACAATACTTGAGTCAAAATAGTGTCACAGCACAAAACAACATAATCCGAAAGTGAAAATAAATAAAAACAATGAAACTGCAATGATAGTATCCGTCTTTGAATCATGAGGACTCACCACGAGCAAGGAGAAATGAACCAATCCAAGCTCTAGCCATAATGGGGACCACCTTGAGAACCGGACCCTACACTTGGGAAAAATGTAGGAAAATATGGGTTAGTACAAAATTACACTAAGTATGATAGTCATGCACAAAATCACGAAAACATGCTAAAAGGGACAATTTTATTGAATGCATGCAATTTATAAAGTTAAAACACCATTTTGAAGATAGTGGAAGAGCATAAGTCATAAGCATAGTCAAATCCTAAATCATCATACCAAAAGGGAACTTACCAAAATTACCCTCAACGCCTACCTGTGCAATACATGAACAAGATTCCATAATCTCATTCATACTAAGTAAAACCCCTTGAGTAATCATAGTTCATAATTCATATTCTTCTCATAGTGGGATTAAGCCTTAACCGACATAGACCATGCGAGCTTACCATGGAATCCGGTGTACCAACACCGAAAATGGATGTCCTACTTGCCTAAGGTAGAACCAATCTCCTAGATTTTAGGTGGATCCAGTAGCTAAATAACCTATGGTGGGACATAGTTCATGAGATATGGAGATTGCTTCTAGAAACCCGCCCTTTCTATCAGGGGAGCTTCCATCTCAAGAGATACTTTCTAGAAACCTGCCCTTTCTAGTAGGGGAGCTTCGATCTCAAATTCAATATCCACTCGGTGCTAAGCATAATTCCCACAGAGTACATAATAAGTCTTGACTTAAGTTCATATTCATGGAAGAATGCCTTAACACTCAATCCAACATAATCAATAAGATAGATCATAGATTCAATAGGTGAGAATAGCCTTTCAACCAGAGAATCATCATATTCATATATAGGTGTGTGGATGAGAATAACCTTGCAACAACACAACCACTAGATCATAATCATAATTACTTTACTCTTAAAGTGTTCTTAAAGCATGTACATAACCCATAGAGTGATACATAGTTCTCATACTTTGTCCTTCAAGGACCACATATCATATTCAATCAACACATCTATAATTACTACATTATACATGGATAATAACATGATTCAATTACTACAATTACAATAAGCATAGTCTCACAATACTCTTCTTTCTACAATTCACCCACATCATAAGGTCATAAATTTGGGGATATGGGGATTTCATGGATTCTTGGGAGATTTCATCCTAAAACTATAATAAATCACCAATTCAATCATAATATAAAGTAATTAAATCAATAGAATCATTTTTTAAAGGAATCCATGACTTGGAGTAAAACCCTAACTTTTAAGGAAAATTACTATCTTTGAAATTAAGTTTGGAGGGACTCCATGGATGAAGGACTACCATACCATATCTTTGAATTTCAATGAAATTGAGTGGAAAATATTGCTCCTTCAAACCCTACTTTCACCGTCCTTCTTTTTTTTCCTTGGAGTTCTAGAGAGAGAATTTTGGGGGGAAATTGGTTTTGATTTGGGATTTGGGAAACATGAGGAAGATGAATCAATTTGGTGACTTAAAGGCCTTAAATAGTTAGTCTAATTTAGTATAAAATGATGTCACTTTATATTAATGAAAACTGGAAAAACCCATAATGCCCCTAAGTTTTACTGCCAAAAGGCAGTAACCGGCCTCACCCACGAGACCACACCCACGAACTGTGGATGGACCTACGGTTCGTCCTGGTGATCCGTGTTGTAGACAGAGACTTTTGGTAATCCACGCCTTGTTGACCTACGTATCATGGACCCACCCACGGGGACTAGGTCTTGGTATGGTGGGTCACTATCTCAGGTGGCTTTATAGTGCCCACCTACGAAACCAACCCACGTGGTGTGGAAGGACCTACGGGGCGTAGGTCCCCTTCGTGGGTCACTATCTAGGTAACATTTTTGAGTCCTCCTCAGGGACCCTTGGTTGGTCTTTGAGAGTCCTACCTTTACGTTCTAATATGAAACCCTATATTTTTAGGTACGGGGAGGTACGTTTATGACTCTAACCCTCATGTTAAGCTATATTTATCCTACTAGTTTCCAAATTATTGCCGTTATTAGACCTAAATTGACCAAAACTACCTAGTTTAGGGGTTAAACGACATAATTTAGGTGTCCAACGCATAGGAAAAGACCAAAACAACCATACTTAAAATCTGATAGAGTCGGATGACGGACGAATGACAGACCGTTACTAGGACCACGGTACGTCGTTTGGGTAGTGGTTCTTAGGCCAGTGACTACTGGTTCTGGGCCCTTCCCTCTATGGTCCACTTCACGGACCGTGTAAAAGATCACCGATTGTGAAGGTCACCGTGGTCCTTCACTTGGGATAGGGGCCTACCTCTTCGGGGTGACAGACCCATCTAAGGCCTGGCAAAGGGACCACAGTCCGTGGCTCTGGGGACTGAGCTAGGCTAGGTTTTTCTTGGCCTCTATGTGGTGGTCCCCAGCCCGTGAAGGGTCTCGTGCTCCACCACTTCTGGAAGGGTGTGACCCATGGTGAGGATGACGGACCGTGGTTCCCTACACGGTCTGTGGATCCCTTCGTGGTCCACATATTTTCTGTAGTTCTCCCAGAGTTGAGGTCTGAGGTATTACACATATACTCCGAAACAAAATAAAGTTTGTGAGAGGAAGAATCGAACCATAATGGAGATGGCTATATTTTTGTTGTAAAAGAAGTTTTTTCCGAAAGTGTATTCGGCTGAAGCTGCGCGTACCTCAATCTTTTACTCAACATGCTTCTGACAAAATCATTAGAAGTAAAGACACCATTTGAAGCTTGGTATGGTTGAAAATCATTTTTGAAAACTCTCAAAGTTTTTGGATGCTTGTGCTTTACTTATGTGTCACAGGCTAAAAGAGATAAGTTGAATAAAAAGATGGAAGATGGAATATTTGTCGGTTATAGCACTATCTCTAAGGCTTATAGGATTTTCCAACCTCATACATGGAAAATCATGATATGTAGAGATCTATATTTTATATGTAACACCCCATATCCTAGAAAGACCAAAATGCAGTATTTCAGGAGTTGTGGGTATCACCAAAGAGGCCACATACGAACCCTAGAGTGAGCCACAGACCATAGGTGGGGTCCATGGCTAGCCACCTGCAACCCACTCCCAGAACCCAAAAAAAATAATGCTAAGGGTCGACCAACGGCAGAACCCATGGACCGTAGGTGAGACCACGGTTCGTGGTCCAAGCCGTGGTTCAAACCCCGAGCTTTTAGCTAGGACGGACCGTCGTTCAGTCCATGGTTCGTCGCTTAAGGGCCGTCGGTAGCATCTGCAGCTTCATGTCAGGAGTGGTTTCGTCTTTTCCCCTATGCCTTGGACACCTAAACTACGTCGTTTAACCCCTAAACAACGTCGCTTTGGTAAGTTTTAACCTAGTAACGTAATCAGAATCGACCATAAGTGATTCATTCACCAAAATTTAGAAATCACAGAGCAAAAGAGGAAAAAGAGTCAACCCAACCCCTCTTCAAGAATGCAACAGGGTTTTATCAGTTCCAGCCCCGAACTCGAAAGATTTCTCTGTGAAATTCGTCATGAGGTATGTGAAATTTTACTACTGGGTTCCTTTCACCCTTAGGGGACCCTTGGTTGGTCCTTGGGAGTCGTACGTTCTAATATGAAACCCTATATTTTTATGTATGGGGAGGTACGTTTATGACTCTAACCCTCATGTTTAGCTATACTTATCCTACTAGTTTCCAAAGTGTTACCATTATTATGCTTAAATTGACCAAAACCTACATAGTTTAGAGGTTAAACGACATAATTTAGGTGTCCAACGCATAGGAAAAGACCAAAACAACCCTACTTAAAATCTGATAGAGTCGGATGACGGACGAATGAAGGACCGTTACTAGGACCACGGTACGTCGTTTGGGTAGTGGTTCTTAGGCAAGTGACTACTGGTTCTGGGCCCTTCCCTCTATGGTCCACTTCACGGACCGTGTGAAAGATCACGAATTATGAAGGTCATCGTGGTCCTTCACTTGGGATAGGGGCCTACCACTTCGGAGTGACAGACCCATCTACGGCTTGGCAAGGAAACCACAGTCCGTGGTTCTGGGGACTGAGCTGGGCTAGGTTTTGCCTGGCCTCTACAGGCCTCCCCATGGTCGGTGTGGTGGTCCACAACCCGTGAAGGGTCTCATAGTCCACCACTTCTGGGAGGGTGTGACCAATGGTGAGGATGACGTACCGTTGTTCCCTACATGGTCTATGGATCCTTTCGTGGTCCACATATTTGCTGTAGTTCTTCCTGAGTTGAGGTCTGAGGTATTACACATATACTCCGAAACAAAATAGAGTTTGTGAGAGGAAGAATCAAACCATAATGGAGATGGCTATACTTTTGTTGTAAAAGAAGTTTTTTCCAAAAGTGTATTCGGCTGAAGCTGCACGTACCTCAATATTTTACTGAACATGCTTCTGACCAAATCATTAGAAGTAAAGACATCATTTGAAGCTTGGTATGGTTGTAAACCATTTTTGAAAACTGTCAAAGTTTTTGGATGCTTGTGCTTTACTTATGTGTCACAGGCTAAAAGAGATAAATTGAATAAAAAGATGGAAGTTGGAATATGTGTCGGTTAAAGCACTATTTCTATGGCTTATAGGGTTTTCCAACCTCATACAAGGAAAATCTTGATATGTAGACATCTATATTTTATATGTAACACCCCGTATCCAAGAAAGACCAAAATGCAGTGTTTCGGGAGTTGTGGTTACCACCAAAGAGGCCACCTACAGACCCTAGAGTGACCTACGGACCATATGTGGGGTCCATGGCTAGCCACCTGCAACCCACTCCCAGAACCCAAAAAAAATATTGGTAAGGGTTGACCAACGGCAGAACCCATAGACCGTAGGTGGGACCACGGTTCGTGGTCCAGGCCGTGGTTCAGATCCCGAGATTTTAGCTAGGACGGACCGTCGTTCAGTTCATAGTTCGTCGGTCAGGGGCCATCGATGGGCTCGACAGCTTTAAGTCAGGGATCGTTTGGTCTTTTCCCCTATGCCTTGGACATCTAAACTACGTCGTGTAACCCCTAAAAATGTCGTTTTGGTCAATTTTAACCTAGTAACATAATCAGAATCTACCTTAAGTGATTCATTCACCAAAATTTGGAAAACACAGAGCAAAAGAGGAAAAAGAGTCGACACAACCCCTCTTCAAAATGCAACAGGTTTTTATCAGTTCCATCCCCGAACTTGAAATATTTCTCTGTGAAATTCATCAAGAGGTATTTGGGATTTTACTACTAGGTTCCTTTCACCCTCAGGGACCCTTGGTTTGTCTTTGGGAGTCGTACCTTGATGTTCTAATATGAAACCCTCTATTTTTAGGTACGGGAAAGTATATTTATTACTCTAAACCTCATGTTAAGCTATATTTATCCTACTAGTTTCTGAAGTGTTACCGTTATTACGCTTAAATAGACCAAAACCTACATAGTTTAGGGGTTAAACGACATAATTTAGGTGTCCAACGCATAGGAAAAGACAAAAACAACCCTACTTAAAAACTGATAGAGTCGGATGACGGATGAATGACGGACCGTTACTAGGACCAAGGTACGTCATTTGGGTAGTGGTTCTTAGGCCAGTGACTACTGGTTCAGGGCCCTTCCCTCTATGGTCCACTTCACGGACCGTGTGAAAGATCACGAATTGTGAATGTCATCGTGGTCCTTCACTTGGGATAGGGTCCCACCTCTTCGGAGTGACAGACCCATCTACTGCCTGGCAAAGGGACCACAGGCCGTTGTTCTGGGGACAGAGTCGGGCTAGGTTTTACCTGGCCTCTATAGGCCTCCCCATGGTCGGTGTGGTGGTCCACAGCCCGTGAAGGGTCTCGTGGTCCACCACTTCTGGGAAGGTGTGACCCATGGTGAGGATGATGGAGCGTGGTTCCCTACACGGTCTATAGATCCCTTCGTGGTCCACATATTTTCTGTAGTTCTCCCTGAGTTGAGGTCTGAGGTATTACAGATATACTCCGTAACAAAATAGAGTTTGTGAGAGGAAGAATCGAACCATAATGGAGATGGCTATATTTTTGTTGTAAAAGAAGTTTTTTCCAAAAGTGTATTCGGCTGAAGCTGCACGTACCTCAATCTTTTACTCAACATGCTTCTGACAAAATCATTAGAAGCAAAGACACCATTTGAAGCTTGGTATGCTTGAAAACCATTTTTGAAAACTGTCGCAGTTTTTGGATGCTTGTGCTTCACTTATGTGTCACAGGCTAAAAGAGATAAGTTGAATAAAATGAAGGAAGCTGGAATATTTGTCGGTTATATCACTATTTCTAAGGCCTACTGGGTTTTCCAAACTCATACATGGAAAATCTTGATATGTAGAGATCTATATTTCATATGTAACACCCCGTATCCTAGAAAGACCAAAATGCAGTGTTTCAGGAGTTGTGGGTACCACCAAAGAAACCACTTATGGACCCTAGAGTCACCCACGGACCATAGGTGGGGTCCATGGCTAGCCACCAGCAACCCACTCTCATAACCAAAAAAAATACTGCTAAGGGTCGACCAACGGCAAAACCCATGGACCGTAGGTGGGACCACGATTCGTGGTCCAGGCCGTGGTTCAGACCCAGAGCTTTTAGCTAGGACGGACCGTCGTTCAGTCCACAGTTCGTCGGTCAGGGGCCGTGGGTGGCCTCGACAGCTTTAAATCAGGGGTTGTTTGGTCTTTTCCCCTATGCCTTGGACACCTAAACTACGTAGTTTAACCCCTAAACAACGTTGTTTTGGTTAGTTCTAACCTAGTAACTTAATCAGAATCTACCCTAAGTTATTCATTCACCAAAATTTTGAAAACACAGAGCAAAAGGGGAAAAAGAGTCGACCCAACCCATCTTCAAGAATGCAACAGGTTTTTAACAGTTCCATCCCCGAACTCGAAAGATTTCTCTGTGAAATTCATCACGAGGTATGTGGTATTTTTCTACTGGGTTCCTTTCAGCCTCAGGGATCCTTTGTTGGTCCTTGGGAGTCGTACCTTGACGTTTTAATATAAAACCTTATATTTTTAGGTACGAGGAGGTACGTTTAGGATTTTAACCCTCATGTTAAGCTATATTTATCCTACTAGTTTCTGAAGTGTTACCGTTATTAGGCTTAAATTGGCCAAATCTACATAGTTTAAGGGTCAAACGACATAATTTAGGTGTCCAACGCATAGGAAAATACCAAAATAACCCTACTTAATATCTGATAGAGTCGGATGACGGAACGTTACTAGAACCACGGTACTTCATTTGGGTAGTGGTTCTTAGGTATGTGACTACTGGTTCTGGGCCCTTCCCTTTATGGTCCATTTCACGGACCGTGTGAAAGATGCCAGATTGTGAAGGTCATCGTGGTTCTTCACTTGGGATAGGGGCCTACCTCTTCGGGGTGACAGACCCATCTACGGCCTGGCAAAGGTGGTTCTTGGGACTGAGTTGGGCTATGTTTTCCCTGGTCTCTACAGGCCTCCTCATGGTCGGTGTGGTGGTCCACATCCCGTGAAGGGTCACGTAGTCCACCACTTCTGTGAGGGTGTGACCCATGGTGAGGATGACGGACCGTGGTTCCCTACACGGTCTATGGATCCCTTCGTGCTCCACATATTTTCTGTAGTTCTCCCTGAGTTGAGGTCTGAGGTATTACACATATACTCCAAAACAAAATAGAGTTTGTGAGAGGAAGAATCAAACCATAATGGAGATGGCTATATTTTTTTCGTAAAGGAAGTTTTTTCCAAAAGTGTATTCGGCTGAAGCTGCACGTACTTCAATCTTTAACTCAACATGCTTCTGACAAAATCATTAGAAGTAGAGACATCATTTGAAGCTTGGTATGGTTGTGAACCATTTTTGAAAACTCTCAAAGTTTTTGAATGCTTGTGCTTTACTTATGTGACATAGGCTAAAAGAGATAAATTGAATATAAAGATGGAAGCTGGAATATTTGTCGGTTAAAGCACTATTTCTATGGTTTATAGGGTTTTCCAACCTCATACAAGGAAAATCTTGTTATGTAGAGATCTATATTTTATATGTAACACCCCGTATCCAAGAAAGACCAAAATGCAGTGTTTCAGGAGTTGTGGGTACTACCAAAGAGGTCACCTACGGACCCTAGAGTGACCCACGGACCACAGGTGGTGTCCATGGCTAGCCACCTGCAACCCACTCCCAGAACCCAAAAAAAATACTACTAAGGGTCGAACAACGGCATAACCCATGGACCGCAAGTGGGACCACGGTTCTTGGTCCAGGCCGTGGTTCAAACCCCGAGCTTTTAGCTAGGACGGACCATCGTTCAGTCCATATTTCGTCGATCAGGAGCCGTTGGTGGCCTCGGCAGCTTTAAGTGAGGGATCGTTTGGTCTTTTCCCCTATGCCTTGGACACCTAAACTACGTCATTTAACCCCTAAACAACGTCGTTTTGGTCAGATTTAACCTAGCAACTTAATCAGAATGTACCCTAAGTGATTCATTCACCAAAATTAGGAAAACGTAGAGCAAAAGAGGAAATAGAGTTGACCCAACCCTTCTTCAAGAATGGAACAGTTTTTTATCAATTCCATCCCCGAACTCGAAAGATTTCTCTGTGAAATTTGTCATGAGGTATGTGGTATTTTACTAGTGGGTCCCTTTCACTCTCAGGGACCTTTGGTTGGTCCTTGGGAGTCGTACCTTGACGTTCTAATATGAAACCCTATATTTTTAGGTACAGGGAGGTACGTTTATGACTCTAACCCTCATGTTAAGCTATATTTATCCTACTAGTTTCTGAAGTGTTACTGTTATTAGGCTTAAATTGACCAAAACTACATAGTTTAGGGGTTAAACAACATAATTTAGGTGTCCAACGCATAGGAAAAGACCAAAACAACACTACTTAAAATCTGATAGTGTCGGATGACGGAAATAATGACGCACCGTTACTATGACCACGGTACGTCATTTGGGTAGTGGTTCTTAGGCCAGTGACTATTGGTTCTGAGCCCTTCCCTTTATGGTCCACTTAACGGACCGTGTGAAAGATCACGGATTGTGAAGGTAACCTTGGTCCTTCACTTGGGATAGGGGCCTACCTCCTCGGGGTGACAAACACATTTACGGCCTGGCAAAGGGACCACAGTCCGTGGTTCTGGGGACTGAGCTGGGCTAGGTTTTGCCTAGCCTTTATAGGCCTCCCCACGGTCGGTATGGTGGTCCACATCCCGTGAAGGGTCTCGTAGTCCACCATTTCTAGGAGGGTGTGAACCATAGTGATGATGACGGACCGTGGTACCCTACACGGTCTGTGGATCCCTTCGTGGTCCACATATTTTCGGTAGTTCTCCCTGAGTTGAGGTCTGAGGTATTACAAATATACTCCGAAACAAAATAGAGTTTGTGAGAGGAAGAATCAAACAATAATGGAGATGGCTATATTTTTTATGTAAAAGAAGTTTTTTCCAAAAGTGTATTCGGCTAAAGCTGCACGTACTTCAAACTTTTACTCAACATGCTTTTGACAAAATCATTAGAAGTAAAGACATAATTCGAAGATTGGTATGGTTGTAAACCATTTTTGAAAACTCTCAAAGTTTTTGGATGCTTGTTCTTTAATTATGTGTCACAGGCTAAAAGAGATAAATTGAATAAAAAGATGGAAGCTAGAATATTTGTCGGTTATAGCACTATTTCTAAGGCTTATACGGTTTTCCAACCCCATATATGGAAAATCATGATATGTAGAGATCTATATTTTATATGTAACACCCCGTATCCTAGAAAGACCAAAATGCAGTGTTCCAGGAGTTGTGGGTACCACCAAAGAGGCCACCTACGGACCCTAGAGTGACACACGGACCATAGGTGAGGTCCATGGCTAGACACCTGCAACCCATCCCAGAACCCAAAAAAAATGCAGCTAAGGGTCGACAAATGGCAGAACCCATGGACCGTAGGTGGGACCACAGTTCGTGGTCCAGGCCGTGGTTCAGACCCCGAGCTTTTTGGTAGGACGGACCGTTGTTCGGTCCATAGTTCATCGGTCAGGGGCCGTCGGTGGCCTCGGCATCTTTAAGTCAGGGATCATTCGGTCTTTTCCCCTATGCCTTGGACACCTAAACTACGTCGTTTAACCCCTAAATAATGTCGTTTAACCCTTAAACAACGTCATTTTGGTCAGTTTTAACCTAGTAACTTAATCAGAATCTACCCTAAGTGATTCATTCACCAAAATTTGGAAAACACAGAGAAAAAGAGAAGAAAGAGTCGACCCAACCCCTCTTCAAGAATGAAACAGGTTTTTAACTGTTCCAGCCATGAACTAGAAAGATTTCTCAGTGAAATTCATCTAGAGGAATGTGGGATTTTACTACTGGGTTCCTTTCACCCTCGGGGACCCTTAGTTGGTCCTTGGGAGTCGTACCTCGACTTTCTAATATGAAACCCTATATTTTTAAGTACGGGAAGGTACGTTTATGACTCTAACTCTCATGTTAAGCTATATTAATCCTACTAGTCTCCAAAGTGTTACCGTTATTAGTCCTAAATTGACCAAAACTACATAGTTTAGGGGTTAAACGACATAATATAGGTGTCCAACGCATAGGAAAAGACCAAAACAACCCTACTTAAAATCTGATAGAGTCGGATGACGGATGAGTGATGGACCGTTACTAGGGCCACGGTACATCGTTTGGGTAGTGGTTCTTAGGCCAGTGACTACTGGTTCTGGGCCCTTGCCTTTATGGTCCACTTCACGGACCGTGTGAAAGATCACAGATTGTGAAAGTCACCGTGGTCCTTCACTTGGGATATGGGCCTACCTCTTCGGGGTGACAGACCCATATCAGGCCTGGCAAAGGGACCACAGTCCGTGGTTCTGGGGACTGAGCTGGGCTAGGTTTTGCCTGGCCTTTACAGGCCTCCCCATGGTCAGTATGGTGGTCCACATCCCGTGAAGGGTCTCGTAGTCCACCACTTCTGGGAGGGTGTGACCCATGGTGAGGATGACGTACCGTTGTTCCCTACATGGTCTATGGATCCTTTCGTGGTCCACATATTTGCTGTAGTTCTTCCTGAGTTGAGGTATGAGGTATTACACATATACTCTGAAACAAAATAGAGTTTGTGAGAGGAAGAATCAAACCATAATGGAGATGGCTATATTTTTGTTGTAAAAGAAGTTTTTTCCAAAAGTGTATTCGGCTAAAGCTTCACGTACCTCAATCTTTTACTCAACATGCTTCTGACAAAATCATTAGAAGTAAAGACATCATTTGAAGCTTGGTATGGTTGTAAACCATTTTTGAAAACTCTCAAAGTTTTTGAATGTTTGTGCTTTACTTATGTGACACAGGCTAAAAGAGATAAATTGAATAAAAAGATGGAAGCTAGAATATTTGTCGGTTATAGCACTATTTCTAAAGCTTATACAGTTTTCCAACCTTATACATGGAAAATCTTGATATGTAGAGATGTATATTTTATTTTTAACACCCCGTATCCAAGAAAGACCAAAATGCAGTATTCCAGGAGTTGTGGGTTCCATCAAAGAGGCCACCTACGGACCCTAGAGTGACCCACGGACCATAGGTGGGGTCTATGGCTTAACACCGGCAACCCATCCCAGAAACAAAAAAAAATATTACTAAGGGTCGACCAACGGCAGAACCCATGGACCGTAGATGGGAACACGGTTCTTGGTCCAGGCCATGGTTCAGACCTCGAGCTTTTAGCTAGGACGGACCGTTGTTCAATCCATAGTTCATCGGTCAGGGGCCGTCGGTGGCCTCGGCAGTTCTTAGTCAGGGATCGTTTGGTCTTTTCCCCTATGACTTGGACACCTAAACTACGTCGTTTAACCCTAAATAATGTTGTTTAACCCCTAAACAACGTCGTTTTGGTCAGTTTTAACCTAGTAACTTAATCAGAACATACCCTAAGTGATTCATGCACCAAAATTTGGAAAACGCAGAGAAAAAGAGGAAAAAGAGTCGACCCAACCTCTCTTCAAGAATGCAACAGGTTTTTATCAGTTCCAGCCCCGAACTCGAAAGATTTCTCTGTGAAATTCATCTAGAGGTATGTGGGATTTTACTACTGGGTTCCTTTCACCCTCAGGGACCCTTGGTTGGTCCTTGGGAGTCGTACCTTGACTTTCTAATATTAAACCCTATAATTTTAGGTACGGGAAGGTACGTTTATGACTCTACCCTCATGTTAAGATATATTAATCCTACTAGTCTCTGAAGTGTTACTGTTATTAGGCTTAAATTGACCAAAACTACATAGTTTAGGGGTTAAACGACATAATACAAGTGTCCAACGCATAGCAAAAGACCAAAACAACCCTACTTAAAATTTGATACAGTTGGATGACGGATGAATGACAGACCGTTACTAGGACCACGGTACGTCGTTTGAGTATTGGTTCTTAGGCCAGTGACTACTGGTTCTGGGCCCTTCCCTCTATGGTCTACTTCACGGACCGTGTGAAAGATCACGGATTGTGAAGGTCATCCTGGTCCTTCACTTGGGATAGGGACCTACCTCTTTGGGGTGATAGACCCATCTACGGCCTGGCAGAGGGACCACAGTCCGTGGTTCTGGGGACTGAGCTGGGCTAGGTTTTTCCTGGCCTTTACAGGCCTCCCCACGGTCGGCGTGGTGGTCCACAGCCCGTGAAGGGTCTCGTAGCCCACCACTTCTGGGAGGGTGTGACCCATGGTGAGGATGACAGACCGTGGTTCCCTACACGGTCTATGGATCCCTTCGTGGTCCACATATTTTCTGTAGTTCTCCCTGAGTTGAGGTCTTAGGTATTACACATATACACCGAAAAAAAATAGAGTTTGTCAGAGGTAGAATCAACCATAATGGAGATGGCAATAATTTTGTTGTAAAAGAAGTTTTTTCCAAAATTTATTCGGCTGAAGCTGCACGTACCTCAATCTTTTACTCAACATGCTTCTGACAAAATCACTAGAAGTAAAGACATCATTTGAAGCTTGGTATGGTTGTAAACGATTTTTGAAAACTCTCAAAGTTTTTGGATGCTTGTGCTTTACTTATGTGTCACAGTCTAGAAGAGATAAATTCAATAAAAAGATGGAAGCTGGAATATTTGTTGGTTATAGCACTATTTCTAAGGCTTATAGGGTTTTCCAACCTCGTACAAGGAAAATCTTGATATGTAGAGATCTATATTTTATATGTAACACCCCGTATTCTAGAAAGACCAAAATACAGTGTTTCAGGAATTGTGGGTACCACCAAAGAGGCCACCTACGGACCCTAGAGTTACCCATGGACCATAGGGGGGTCCATGGCTAACCACCTGCAAGCCACTCCCAGAACACCAAAAGAATATTGCTAAGGGTCAACTAACGGCAGAACCCATGGACCATAGGTGGGACCACGACTCGTGGTGCAGGCCATGGTTCAGTCCCTGAGATTTTAGCTAGAACGGACCGTCGTTCAGTCCATAGTTCGTCGGTCAGGAGCCTTCGGTGGCCTCGGCAGCTTTAAATCAGGGATCGTTTGGTCTTTTCCCCTATGCCTTGGACGCCTAAACTACGTTGTTTAACCCTTAAACAACGTCGTTTTGGTCAGTTTTATCCTAGCAACTTAATCAGAATGTACCCTAAGTGATTCATTCACCAAAATTTTGAAAGCACAGAGCAAAAGAGGAAATAGAGTCGACCCAACCCCTCTTCAAGAATGCAACAGGTTTTTATCAGTTACAGCCCCGAACTCGAAATATTTCTCTGTGAAATTCATCAAGAGGTATGTTGGATTCTACTACTGGGTTCCTTTCACCCTCAGGGACCCTTGGTTGGTCCTTGGGAGTCGTACCTTGATGTTTTAATATGAAACCCTATATTTTTCGGTACAGGAAGGTACGTTTATGACTCTAACCCTCATGTTAAGCTATATTTATCCTACTAGTTTCCAAATTATTGCCGTTATTAGGCCTAAATTGACCAAAACTACATAGTTTAGGGGTTAAACGACATAATTTAGGTGTCCAACGCATAGGAAAAGACCAAAACAACCATACTTAAAATCTGATAGAGTCGGATGACGGACGAATGACAGACCGTTACTAGGACCACGGTACGTTATTTGGGTAGTGGTTCTTAGGCCAGTGACTACTGGTTCTGGGCCCTTCCCTCTATGGTCCACTTCACGGACCGTGTGAAAGATAACGGATTGTGAAGGTCACCGTGGTCCTTCACTTGGGATAGGGGCCTACCTCTTCATGGTGACAGAACCATCTACGGCCTGGCAAAGGGACCACAGTCTGTGGTTCTGGGGACTGAGCTGGGGAAGGGTTTGCCTGGCCTTTACAGGCCTCCTTACGGTCGGTGTGGTGGTCTACAGCCCCTGAAGGGTCTCATGGTCCACTTCTGGGAGGGTGTGACCCATGGTAAGGATGACGGGACATGGTTCCCTACACGGTCTGTGGATCTCTTCTTAGTCCAAATATTTTTTGTAGTTCTCCCTGAGTTGAGGTCTGAGGTATTACACATATACTCCGAAACAAAATAGAGTTTGTGAGAGGAAGAATCGAACCATAATAGAGATGGCTATATTTTTGTTGTAAAAGAAGATTTTTCCAAAAGTGTATTCGGCTGAAGCTGTACATTCCTCAATCTTTTACTCAACATGCTTCTGACAAAATCATCAGAAGTAAAGACACCATTTGAAGCTTGGTATGGTTGTAAACCATTTTTGAAAACTCTCAAAGTTTTTGGATGCTTGTGCTTTACTTATGTGTCACAGGCTAAAAGAGATAAGTTGAATAAAAAGATGGAAGCTAGAATATTTGTCAGTTATAGAACTATTTCTAAGGCTTACAGGGTTTTCCAACTTCATACAAGGAAAATCTTGATATATAGAGATATATATTTTATATGTAACACTCCGTATCCTAGAAAGACCAAAATACAGTGTTTTAGGAGTTGTGGGTACCACTAAAGAGCCTACCTACGGACCCTAGAGTGACTCACGGACCATAAGTGGGGTCCATGGCTAGCCACCTACAACCCACTCCCAGAACCCAAAAAAAATACTGCAAAGGGTCGACCAACGGCAGAACCCATGGACCGTAGATGGGACCATGGTTTGTGGTCCAGGCCGTGGATCAGACCCTGAGCATTTAGCTAGGACGGACCGTCATTCAGTCCACGGTTCGTTGGTCAGTGGCCGTCGTTGGCTTCGGCATCTTTAAATCAGGGGTCGTTTGTTCTTTTCCCCTATGCCTTGGACGCCTAAACTACGTCGTTTAACCCCTAAACAACGTCGTTTTGGTCAGTTTTAACCTAGTAACTTAAGCAGAATCTAACCCAAGTGATTCATTCACCAAAATTTAGAAAACATAGAGTAGAAGAAGAAAAAAAGTCGACCCAACCCCTGTTCAAGAATGCAACAGGTTTTTATCAGTTCCAGCCCCGAATTCGAAAGATTTCTCTATGAAATTCATCAGGAGGTATGTGGGATTTTACTACTGGGTTCCTTTCACCCTCAGGGACCTTTGGTTAGTCCTTGGGAGTCGTACCTTGACGTTCTAATATAAACCCTATATTTTTAGCTACGGGGAGGTACGTTTATGACTCTAACCATCATGTTAAGCTATATTTATCCTACTAGTTTCCAAAGTGTTACGGTTATT
>JAJOOS010004145.1:0-23031 GCA_029582725.1 Solanum chiquidenum | reverse complement strand
TATATATATTTTGTAGACTATTCCTAGTATGGAAATTCAACAGCTATTAGAAACTATGATGCTTTCCATGGCTACGATAACAACTAGCGTCGAGTTTTCTCATCAAGAACTTCAATCTTTCCATTTACATCAAAGTGATTTCTTTATTCTGCCATATCTTTCTATCCTATTGGTTATTATTGGATTCCATTAAGTGGACTGTCTTGTGCAGCAGTCTCTGTGAGCCTTTTACCCCCAGAGTTCAAGGGATCTATCCCCATTGCTCTCTTTAGCTTTGGTTGTCAAAAAAATTGTTGTATTTCCACTCCAGAGTGCATTATTAGTCAAAGACCTCTAACAGGCTTAGAATCAAAATCATCGCAAACAGCATATCTGACATTATATTTTGTGGGCAGATTTGAAGTTAACAGCCTCCTACATGAAGTTCCCCAAGAGCCCATTTAACCAGTGTGACTTTCTTAAATGATTTAAATATCACTTCACCATTTGGTTTATACATCTTATATAGGGAATAAACTATTTTTTGTGATGGAGATTTTAAGATTTTATGTTCTTAACACGATATCTTCTGCCTGATGTACTATTTTTGAGGACCACAAGCAGCTATTACCACATCTTTGGTGGAAACAAAAAGGTACATAAAACAAAATAACATTACTGGAAGCATCCCCTATGAAATCATACAAACATTCCACATATCACTGAAAATAATATGGCCAAATACTCAAAGATGTAATGGAACGAAATTTTGTCTTCTTTCCTAGACACCAAAGTCAGATGAGAAGCAGGCTTCTTCTTGTCTCATACCAATCAATCTTATATTATATCAGTTATATTGTGTAACCAACCACAAAAGGTTAATATTATATCAGTTATATTGTGTAACCAACCACAAAAGGTTAAAAACTTAACAGACATATTACTGACATACCTTGAAGTTATAACCAAAGGTTAAATAGAAAAGAACACAAGAACCCAAACAGCTTTGCCGCATAATAAGCAGTTATTGAGGTAGCAACACAAAGGAGCATACCTGTAATCATAGGTCAGAGGTTCTCCTACTTCAATGAATCGAGCAGCAAAGACACCAATTCGAGTCTCACCTTCAACCTGCCTTTAATAGGTAATAAAAGTAAACCATTATAGCATTGATCAAGGCACACAATGAGCATAAAGGAAGAACCAAATATATTGGACTTCAACACTTGCAACTAAGAAATATGACAAATATGTGATTATTAGAAAAAGGAGAGAAGAAATGAATACGTAGGGAACTAACTATATAGGAAAAATAAAAGCCATGGCATTCTACAGGTATATCTGTTCGTTAATCAATTCCTAAACAATAATGGATGTTAGATACTGCGAGAAGACTTGATAGAAATTGAGCAATAGCGAATGAGGGCATCTCAAAAGTTAAGCTTATCAAGAATCTCAACTAACCAACAGAGCTTCGGTGCCCATAGAATATACCAATACAACAGTAACATACCCAGTGTAGTCCCACAAGTGGGGTCTGGGGAGGGTAGGATGTACACAGACCTTACCTTTGTAATGTAGAGAGGCTCTTTTCGAAAGACCCTCGGCTCAAAAGGGAAGTATCCAACAGGATTGTAAGAACAGAGACAGCAAAGTAGCAAAGATACAAAACAAATGCAGCAACAGATAGCAATACACATCGAAGAATAAGAAACTATGCAACAACTAATACTAATACTAAATGATAAGAGGAGAGGGGGAGGCTAGCCCACTCCCTCTCCCACACAAAATGCAACACTCAGCTACCTACTAACCTTCTACCCTAATCCTCGACCTTCATACCTTCCTATCTAAGGTCATGAATAATGATCAGTCAGTTGAAGTTGTGCCATATTCATGACTTTATGTGTCCTGGGATTTGACTGACTGTTATTTCTGGTATCTGGTCTAATATCAACTCTTCTAGTAGGAAGTCCGTGTGACAGGGTAGAATAAACAACATTTATATAATTTCCTCTAGCATTCAAATTAGGGTGGAGGACACAAATTAGGGTAGAAGGTTAGTAGGTAAGAATGCATCCATACTCCTCCCTCCGTCCCATTTTATGTAAGGTAGTTTGACTCAGCATAGAGTTTAAGAAAGAAAAGAAGACTTTTAATAGTTTGACTCAACACGGAGTTTAAGAAAGAAAAGAAGACTTTTAAAACTTGTGATCTAAAATGAATGATAGAAATTTGTGTGGCTATAAATTATTTCATTAATGGTAAAATGAACATTTTAAAGTTAAATTGTTACTTAATATAGAAATGTGGCATTCTTTTTGGGACTGACTAAAAAGGAAAATAAGTCATATAAATTGGAACAGAGGGAGTACTAGATAGGAGTGATTTGTCTTGTTGCCCTTACTAGTAGTCGTAGGACTACTCTAGTAGTTTCTTGTTTTTCGATTTATGTGACTATCTATTATTGCGTGTAGTTTGTTTGTAGTATTATCTTGTTGTAGTACTATTCTGTTACTGTTTGTTGTTTTTGATACTCTCTATTGTCTATTGTACTTTCATTATGTCTTTTCCTAGACTGTTTATGTCTTGAGACAGGATCTATCAGAAACAGCCTCTCTACCTCACCTCTCAGGTAGAGGTAAGGTTTGCATACACGCTACCCTCTCAGACCCCATTGTGTGGGACTACATTGGGCATGTTGTTGTTGTAACATTCAAATAAAAAGGAATAACACCTCAAAATTGAACAAAAATAAGAAGAGTGTATAAATGTATGTTACTTTGACATCATAAATGAAATCTATGTACTATTCTTCAATGTGGGTTAGGACTATGGTCATGTAACTTCAAAAAAAGTCAAGTCTGAGATGTAAGTGCTTGAATATATCCTTTTAATATTCAAGTTGATGTGATCTAGGCTTAGACCAGTGTAATGGAACAGCTCTAGTCTGATCTGGGAAAGATGTCACAGGAATATGTTAAAACACATCGAAGCAAAAATCACTAATATTTGATCTTAAAGAACAGTCCAAACAATCTGAAACAAGGAAATGCTATTTGAAGAAGTTAACTAACCATTTTTCCAATTTGCAATTAGGATCACAACTATGATTGAGAAAACGGGACAAGTTTCCCTTGAAAGTTGCATCAATTGTGAAATCTTTCCGTAGTTCACACATGTAGAAATTTTGAACTCCCTTGTATTTCATGTCCCATAGCCTTTTTTCACACAAGGCATCATCAATAACTGAAACACGAAAAGATAACCAAATTAGAAGCCTTAAAATGCCTACTAACACAAAAACAAAATGTCTCGACATTGACATTTGATAATATACATAAAGATTGCACAGCAAATGTGCCACTAAAGGCCATTTAGATTCAAAAGACATGTTGGTGGTGGGAGGTGGCAGGTATCCTGTGGAATTAGTCGAGGAGCGCGAAAGCTAGTCCGGACACCACTGTCATCAAAAAAAAAAAATCTGCTTCCAAATTAACTAGCAGAAAGTCTTCTGCTTCACATTGCACATTTCAAGCAGATGAGCCTGCTGAGCAGTACAAGGAATAATGGATGACATAGAAAGAGAATAAATGGATTTCAAAATGTCAAATAGGTTTTTGGGATTCAGGAAAAAGATTTACATTATACAAAGAGTTTCTCATAACTGTGGGTTTACACCAGGTACTGAACTCGTACTTGTTTATCCTAGTAATGGATGATATGCTATATGCTGATAAAATCGTGCTAATTGATGAAACCGGCGAAGGCATCAATAAAAAATGTTGAATTGTGGAAAAGCAGTCTAGAAAGTTGAGGTCCACGATAAGTAAGTAAAACTGGATATCTGCAATTCAAACTTAGTCAACATAAGGAGATTGAAGCTGAGGTGAGACTAGACATGATTGCAGTACCTAAAACTAACAATTCAGATATCTAGGCTTGACACTCCAGGAGAATGTTGATCTAGATAAAGATATTAGATATGACCAAAATATGATGGTTGAATTAGAAAAATGTTATCGGAGCATTATGTAATGAGAAGGATACCTACAAAGTGAAAGGAAAGCTCTATAGAACAGTTATATGTCCTACAATGATACATGGAAGTGAATATTGGGTCACTAAAATTCAACGTATCTACAAGATAAGTGTCTCAGGATGCGGATGCTAAGATGGACCTGTGGTCATACAAAATTAAACGGTTGAAAAAGACCACAATTGATAGAAAGTTCAACTACCACATGTTAAGGATAAAGAGGCTGCTTGAGGTACTTTGGCAATGTCTTGCAGCTAGAATTAATATAGTCGCCTCCAACTTGCGTTAACTTAAGGCAAGTTTGTTGTTTGATGCAGAGCATAACATTATATAGGTAAGTGTTGAGTGTATATACTTGAAAGATGTTATAAGCACAAAAATACAGTTATGTGTAATAGAGATGTAGAAACATGAACAGCTCAGAAAATTATTTGAGAGTTGACAGCTTCACTTGTAAGAGAATCACCTTCGCCGATGTACTCAATTATGAAATCACCTTTGTTTATGGATTCAGATGCTACTACCCCCCAACCACAAAGTTCAGTCTGTAAAGCAACACAGAAAAGAATCAACCAAAGCAATGCATGAAGACATTCCACCACTTATAATAAATATGATAATCAAAACCATAAGCTGGATTCAAGGAAACTTGAGTACCAAAGTGTCACACCTTGACAACTTGTATCTTTCTATCTCTCCGAAATGGTCTGTTTGAGCACATATCAGAGCAATGGCACGCCTTCGAACAACTTATGCATTGAACCCTATTAAGTCACAATTTAACTGTCAAGAAAGCTACTTGTAAATATACAGCATGCCAATTTACATGGACATTATAGTTATTGAGCTTCAAATGGGAAAACAGATATGCTTCATTCAGATTGCCAAACATGTTTAGATAAACCTTCATTGCTGCTACTGGAACCCCATTCCCACTAAAATTATCTAACATGCTGGATAAGGAGAAGAAAGTATATAAAGAACAGATTTCTAGAAGATAAATGAGACAATGGACCACACTGTAGAAAAAACAGCAGTAAACTGAGATTTACTCCCTAGTCTCGTCAAGGCTTCAATTGTTGTCTAACAAAAATAATTGAGCAGCAAGATCAACAAATTTGTTTGACTTGCCTATTATATTTATGGAGATGACAGAAGATGGTGATGTTGTTATTGGAGTTGGTGCAATATTGCTAGTCAACAACAATAACGATCTATCCAGTACAGTCCCACTTACAAGTGGGGTCTGGGGAGGGTGGTGCGTATGCATACTTTATCCCTACCTTAGTGGGGTAGAGAGGTTGTTTCCGAGATCTTCGGCTCAAGAAAATATTGCTAGAGAAGTATGACTCAAAATCATGGTTTCAATTTAAATCATTTAATGGATATAGAGGGGTTTTTTCTTGAAACTAAAATGTATAAGATATTAAAGTTCAGAGTGCTCTCTAATAAAGATCTACCGTCAACAGAAGCAAGTCTGATATTTTGGTGAATATCACTATAAGAAACATGTATAGATGCATTAGCTGTCTGCATGTCCATAGTGATTGATACAAGTAAAGTATGGATGTTCGAGGCTGTTAATCCTGAGAATTCAGAAGAAAATCCTAATGTACAAGTAGCTAAGGAGATCCCGTTTTGAACAAAAAGTAAGATGTTTGGAAGGAACTGATCAAAGGAAACACAGTATGGACAAGTCAATGGTGCAGAAAGGCTATGACATCCTCATCAGAAGTGGGAAAAGTATCATGTGTCTTGGAAATGAATACTAACATTTTTGTAAAGCTTAAGATGAAAAATGATGAGCAAACAAAATTATGACTTGACTATTGGATGGAGGTATGACTAAAAGAACTATGTATTATTTGCAACATTCAAAGGCAGAATGCAAAAATGACATTATCTCGAGGCATAAGATTCAGGAGAAGTTTCCAAGAGGGGAAGTGGAATCAATAAACCAGTTCTTCTCTAAGCTGCAAGAGTTTCGAAACCTTACAATTGAGCAGGAAACTCAATTATGAAAAGCAAGAAAGGTGGGAATTTTCATCAGATCATCTATGCAGTTCTGCTGAAGGATCGAAGCATAATAGTTGTTGCGTCATCCCAATGAAGTTCTTGGTCAAGAATCAAATGCAGCAAGAAAATGTCCTTGGGAAGCAAAAGTGGCAGGTTTTGTATGGATGCAATTCATGAAGCTTGCACTAAGATAATTTAGTGAAGATAGGGTTTCAGTTGGCAAACAATAGTAACTTAAGTTCACCTTATTTCATCAAAAAACAATAGTTACTTAAGTAATTCTAGTTGAGAGACAACTGTACACCTACTTCTGTACTGCACTTTTAGCTGGCAAGTATGGAATTTATATATTTGTATATTTTTGGTGTACAATGGGATACTCCTGGAACAGTGAAAGGAATGTTGAAGACGTGGAAACTGGAAAAAAATCCAATTCGTCAACCAAATGTCACTAGAAAAAGAGAGTACTCCAGAAACCTTGGCTATACCGGACCTTATCCTAAAACTGAGAAACTAATACACAAATAATATCATAACAGAGGCTTAACTTTCTCAAAGTTGCATTAGAATATAAATCTCCACAGACTTCCCTAAGATTCACATCAGGAATGATAACACCAAATCATTGCATATTTTTGACAATTAGCAAGAGCAGATTCCAGACTGGCAAGAACAGAACATAAAACTACGCAACCATTGGCATTACCTGCAAACACAATTGTCCAAGCATTCTGTGGATTTGCAGTTTGTGCACCCAATATCAGCAATAACGCCATCACGCTTTTTCTTAATGAGGTAAGCATCTAATTCAGTTAAGGGTTTTCTGCATAGTACTACTTTTCCTGTTGACAAACTAACATAGTGAATTGTGATTTGTGTGCTTCTGTGATGCAGTTGAGTTTTTTGTTTTTCTACACATTTAGAACTTTCAAACACCAAAAACAAGATATCTTATTGCTACCAAGACCAAGTGTATGTAGCAATGGTTTGAAGGGCAAATTTCCTGCTTGCTTCAATTGGGGAAAATGAACAATGCAGGGAATTCAGGAGATACTTATGTCCATAGGACTATGGCCCAAACCAGATTTGGAAATTGGAGCCTATTTTTTCAAGTAATTGATTGGGCCTTTTGCTTCTTCATTTCATACACAATATAAATCTTACATTGAACTTCTTTTTTTATAAAGGTTACATAGGAACTAAATTCATATTATGAAGATCATGTGAGTGTTTTCAAGTGGCATAGACTTAGAATAAGCACAAACTGAGACTCAAAGTTGCACAAGCTTATGACGAAATTGGTTCAATTCTGTCAGGCTTTTCACTTACATCTGTCAGGCTTCAAATGGGAGCCGGGATCAAGAATATGAAAATGCAAAACAAAAGCTTAATGATGAAGTGGTTATGGAAATTTATTACAGGAGAGAACATGCTGTGGAAGGAGGTCATTTGTGCAAAGTATGAAATGGAGGATAAATGGATTACAAAAGCAGTGACCATTCCTTATAGCTGTAGGATCTGCAAATCAGTTAGGAATTTATGGCCACAATTCTTGCCTAAAATAAATTTCAAAGTGGGGAATGGACTCAAAGTGGCTTTTTGGGAGGACAAGTGGATAGCTCAGAGAACTTTGAAGCAACTATTCCCTGATCTACACCTACTAAGTTTTCAACAACAAGCAACTGTTGCTGAAATGTGGACAGGTCAGGGATGGAACCTTCATCTCAGAAGAAATCTTAATGACTGGGAGGTGGAAAGGATAGGTGCTCTCTATAACACCTTGGCCTCTTTCAACAACCTAACTGGGGAAGAAGATACAGCTATATGGAAGATAGGTAACAAAGGAGTTTTCTCTGTGAACTCAGCATACAAGAAACTCACCACTTCAAACAACAGGATCAAACAATGGCCTTGGAAGATGATATGGGGGACAAAAATTCCATATAAGGTCAATTGTTTCACAGAGAAGTAGTACTGACACAGGAAAACATGAAGAAGATGAAATACCAATTGTGTTCCAGGTGCTACTTATGTGAAGAACAAACAGAGACAGTCAACCATCTTTTTTTACACTGCAAATGGGCAGACCAGCTATGGAGAATATTCATTTGTCTGAGGAAAATCACTTGGGTGAAACCAAGGAACATTGAAGGAGTATTGAAGTGTTGGATGAGAGTTGCCAATGCTACAGCAAAGGAGGAGAGATGGAAGATTGTCCCAGCTTGTATATGGTGGACAGTGTGGAAGGAAAGAAATCAAAGATGCTTCGAGGGAAAGCAAAACAATATGCAGAATTTTAAGATGAACTGCCTAGCTTTATACTATTTTTGGTGTGAACAAAAAGTGTTAGGACAGACTGAAGAATTTTTTGATGTTTTAGACTATTTGTAACAAAAAGTACAAATAGGTTTCCTAGGTTGTAATACTTTTGGAAGGGGGACTACACTTTGATGTAGTACACCTGTGGATATATAGACTAAAAAGTTACATTTCTCAAAAAAAAAAAAAATGGTTCAGTTCTTCTAAAGATTGAGAAGCTTATCAGTTTATTATACTGGAACACCTTTTTCTATACGAAACTCACCCACAGAACCCCTTATTCAGGAGTCGACAGTGATTCATACTCTCATCTCCCTTAATGACTTGAACCACCAACCTACAGTATCGTTTCCACTAGGCTATCCCTCACTTCTCTACAATAAACCCGTCTATTTATTTATAATAGAAAAAGATATTTAGTCTACAACAGATTGTTCTCCTTATTATGATTTCTTAGCTACTATTAACTATTCTTGTATCATTGAGTTAGAAGTTTATCAAACTTATAAACTAGAAAAGCCATGAAGCTTATGCCTAGCTTGTTAAAAAGTATGTGTTGCCTTATTCTTATCTTTTAGATCACTAGAACTTAGTGTAAGTCAACATCTCCCTTATAGGTGTCTTTCTGACAACAGCAGCATATAGAAACCGTTTAGCAAGAGCTAAGTATGTAATCACAAAGAATAAATGATAGGTTCAGTTCTCATGAAAAGGATTAAACAAGAGAAAAGAAAAGAGAAGAAACTATACACATTGAGGACTCAACAGTATTAATTTACGAAGATAAATTTAGGCAACCTGGTAAAAATTAGATTGATATCAGTTGTTCATTTATTGATATGCTTACAACTACAATACAAATTCTAAATTTAAGAAGACTTGGCAATGAATATCCAAAGGATACTTCTCTTGATATGCACGTATGGAGGTGGTTCAGATCTGTTGTCAATCATGTCTTTCCAATTTATGTCAATCTTGAACTCCTCCTCCACATATGGTACAGGCAAATTAGCTAATATCTCCTGTAATAATATAAGTGAATCAGATATTGATTCCAAGCTAAAGAAAAGGAAACGCTACTCAGAATCTTCTCGAAATAATTAACCCCAAAGTTTTTAAAACCGTGAGATCTTCAACGTTTATGAGGAATAAGTAACACTCTATCCATCAATAATTAGAGAACCCAAGATTCTGAGTATCTAAAAGAACCAAATGCCCATACAAGTTCATACTATTTGCATCAAACATTGAATGATATAGATATAACGAGAAAGTCAAGATAGATGGTAATGTAACTTAATGGGGGAAGAGAAAATACCATAGTATGATCCTATTACCAACTATATAATAATAAAAAGAAGGGTGGATTGGTGTTAATTGGAGATGCCGTAAAACAGTGCATTGTGAAGGTGACAAGGCACAGAGACCAAACAGATTCACTTTTTGACATTCTTTGATCACTATTCACTACTAAGAGAGTGAGTGTTCATATGATGGATTACCTAAATTGTTTCCTAAGTTGCTCGGACTCTTCACTTTTGGTGCCCCACCCGTGTCAACGTGACATGAGTGTGGGTGGGATGTGGGTGTGGGAACTGTCCAATCCAGTCAACCAACTGGTTTTGGGTACTTTGACTAAATCGATGGAAAAATTCCGGGCAGATTCAATGATTTTTGTGATCAAAACAAAAGCTAAGGTGATATTGAAGAAAATGGAATACCTTGTATGCAGAAATTTCTTTGTCACTCATTTTCCTTTGTCTCCTTCTAGGATTCTCCTTTTGACCAATATTCTCTTCAAGTTTTCCACATAATCTCGTAATTTAGGTTTTATGACTCTATTTATAGATATTTGAATTATTTTTAGCCAAATTTCTGCACCATATCAATACATGCATCCGTGTTACCAGATTTTAAAATTTATATCATAAAGGATCCGACCTCTAGATCCGCACTCGTATCAGACACTCACACCCGAGTCTGAGCAACATAGATTATTTCTACCACATGGGCTCCTTCGAAGAGAGTTATAACGCTTCTTTTGTAGTGCTTATGCCAAAGAAGAGTGGTGCTAACGGACACAGGATTTAGACCGACTGGTCTGGCAGGTAATTTAAAAATGCACGTGCTCATAAGGATTAAAATTGGTGATGGATGCAGTTAACTTCACAATCATTATTTATATATATGAACAGAAGCAAATTCTTGATGTAGTTCTCATAACAAATGAGTTATTGGATACAAGGTCAAGTGGAAGCATGCATTTTTTCGCAAACTCAGTATTAAAAGAGTTTATGATCATAGAACATGGACTCCCAAGTATGAATGTGTGTGTGCGCACGCGTGTTTGAAGATTTAGGTTTGGACATGGTGCTAAAATTCTTGATTCTGTGAAAAGTCAAGAATTCTTGATTCTGTGAAAACGCATGCTTCCACTAGACCTTGTATCCAACAACTCATTTGTTATAAGAACTACATCAAGAATTTGCTTCTGTTGACTTCATGGATAAGATATATGCACCTTTTCTGTTATTTGATGGAGGTCCTCAGTGGACTAATATAGAAAACTGTGGTAGGGACAACCTTGAAGGATGCATACTATTAGTTGTTTAGTTTGACGAAGGATAAAGAGGATTTTGCAGCCGATTACTTAAGAAGGAATGACTACGTCATGTGAGATATAAGCTTGAGGAAAGCCATCTAAGTGTATTATGCAATCTTAACATAGAATAACTTAATGAAGATAGGGAAGATTGTTGTAAGATGCAGTTTTGTCAAAGGTGTGCTTTAAGCATGCTTGAGCCTTGAAGCGAGGTATAAAACATGTTGAGTGCTTCGGCTCTCTTAGTAGGTGCTTCAATGTCGTCATCAAGGCTTATTTTTCCTTGTCAATAAGCACAGTCATGAAGAGGCGACTCTAAACTGATATTTTAATATATTGTAATCTTGTTTCAATTTCTTTATCAATATATATATGTTATTCATGCTTATAATTATTAGTCTTGGACTACATATACATATTTGTATTTTTTTACTCCATATGCATCTTTCTTCATTAAATCCCATGTTTTTTTGCACTTACAGCCTAAATGGACCTTACAGCTTTTTTGCTTTTTTCGTCTTTGATAACACTGGTAAGATGATGTTGTTCGTTTAAAGGGTATGAAAAAAAGACTAGTCGGATCAAATATAAGGACCCTAGTACTTCTTTTTTTATTGTTATATATGAACTCTTGTACTTTGTTTCTCAGTATTTTATCAAACATTACAATAGATAATGGATGAAGTAGTGCCGAGTTGGAGGCTATAAAAGATTGATATCGAGAAGAAAAGTTAACTCGGAGACCAACGTTGTGTGGTGTATCTTTTCTTCTGACTTATTTGGTAGTATACAGATAGAAAATTGTTATAGAATAGCAACAGATATAAGTATAAAACATTTTTTTATTGAATTTATAATATTAATGTACAGAGTATCAACTTGGTAAAAACAACTATTGTTGAGCCATATTATAAATGATTACATACACTTGACGCCGTCCTACTATAAAGGGTTTTAGTAATAAAAAAACAATGAATGAAAGGCTTTCATCAAGAATCACATGCAACAAACAAGGTTTAATAAATATCTAACCTCCAAATTACTTGCTGGGGCTTCATGCTGCTTATGAAACAAGATACGTCAGTCCTGTCATGTCAGCCAGCCTAATCAATCAAAAATAAAGATCCAGTGATAGAAACTACTGTATAATGAATTACTTTGCTGTTATTTCATCACTTTGTTCAAATACTAATAGCATCACAGAGAAATCAAATCATGAATAACATCATGATTTGATTATTGCTCAATGTGCGAATAATGCAAAATCATAGCAAACTCTGTCAAATATTGCAGGCTCAAAAATAAAAAATTAACATATACAGCAAAATATCTAAGAGAGTGACTTCAAATGTTTGTTCTGCATTACGAGTTATGATCATTTCATTATTATTATACAAAAGATGTCTCTTGGAGAACTTATCTAATAGAAATAGAACTGTGTTGATGAACAAATGAAGAGATTGACCTTCTCCAATCGCCAATCGGATGGATGCTTCCAACAAATAACTCGCCCGGGCTGATCATTTAAATGAACCACGTGCTCCGGAAATGCTGCACACTTATCATGTGATGCTAGTGGACATCTGATGCACCGCCAGAGATGTATCTTTTTATTACAAACATAACATACCTATTCAGGAAAGAAACATCATATGCACACCAGTTATAATGATCATCCCTGGACAAGGGCATGGTATTTAAATAATCGATTTTATGCAACATTTTCCTAAACACAACTGGAGCCTTGTAGATGGGAAAATGCACAAACAGAAGGAAGAAAAATGATATCTATCTTTTCCTAAAACAGATAGATCATAGTTTAGCTCAAAACTAAAAGTTCCATGAAGGGAAAGTACCCCCCCAATTTAGGATTAGAGCTCCGGTTCTACTGCCAAAATTGAAGCAGCAGATATAAGTGGCATACCACCTTGGTGAAGGTAAGATTCTAGCATGTTGTTAAAAGCGGGCAGGAAATCGACAAGCTTTAAGAAACAAAATATGCACAGCTAAGACTATGTAAACATCAAAGTTTGTAAGAATAAACTGTGCTAATCAAATTCAAATCAAACATATTAAGTAGGAAATCTGTTTTGTGATCGTTCAGCCAAGAATCGAGATGTATACTAAATCCAACTTACATGTTGAGGGCACTTAAACATTTTGGGAGAAGATAACCCAAGTCTTTCTTTAGCACAATCTAAGTGGAAAACTCCCATACAATCACGAACAGAGCATTCTACCTCGTCACCTGGAAAAATTAATCTTTGGCAAACAGAGCACTCAACCTGACACAAAATTTCGAAACATTGGAAAAGTTTATTATCAATTGATCAAATAAAACATCTAACAAGTGTTTGTCTCCTAAAATATTTAAATAGGAAAGAGTCGGTGGCTTTCCTTCTGTGATATTCTTACTCCTCAGCCCCACTCATTCAATGGTCTGTTATGATACTAAATGCAACAATATCATGCATTAAAGAGCACAAAATTAATTATTTAGCAAACAGTTCATTTTCTGGATCAATGTATGAACTTAACACCCTCCTCCTTCTTTTTGGTGCACCCATGGGATTCCTACATGTGTAGATGAGTGGGTATTATTTGTAAAAAACATGTCCTCTTGTAAGGTTTTCTACTTTTGGTGTACTTCTTGTATACGGGCAAGCTTTTACCTTTTTCTAAATGAAATATTACTTTATCTAAAAAGGCTTAGCACCCTCCTCCCCAGCACACTCATGAGAATGGACAAACATAGCACAGAGGCCAACATCAAGTAACTATGAATAAGCATGGATTTGTCTCTGATACCATGTTAAAGAGAATGGACATTGAGCCTAACTTAAACCCAATAGCTAGCTCATGAAGTGAACTAGTGAAGATTACTCAAAATTATACAAGGATAAAACCCATTTCATCAACAATGTGGAGCACGTAATAACTAAAAACACAAATAACAATTACAAGGACAAACTATGATTAAGTGAAATCATTAAATATTACCATTGCAACCCTTCAGGATAGACCCTACGAGGAATGACATGCACATCTTAGCACCTTGGTCCTAAATTGAACCCCTCTCTAAGCAACGCGAAATGCTCAACCTATTTCAAACCTAAACTTCAAGGAACTTGGGGACTTGCTAATGAAACACTCTCCCTATTTGAAAACACTATTGGTTTCAAGCTTAACTAAGATATAAGATAAAATTCAAAGGTGAGCTCAAGCTAAACTTACACAAAATCTAGTAAAATTCGAGGTCAATTTTATTTTATTTTTGATGAACTAAAATTCGAGGTCAATATAGAGCTTACATAATCTGATATCTGTTAATAGACATAATTGATTGGCTTCCAAGCTCTCTCCACCTATGTTAATCTACTATTTGTTAGCAGACATAGTTGATTGGCTTCGAAGCTCTCTCTCCACCTATATCTCAGGAAAGAGCAAATAACCAAAGCTACACGGTTTCAGCTGCTTAGAGAGAGTGTGCATCTAAAATTCAAGATACGTACTCGGACTTGGTTGAGACAACTACAGGTGCATGAACCGATTTCTCTAGCTAAACACCATCTCTGATGCACGCAAACAGAAATGTCAGTTTTCATTGTGGACACCAACAAAAAAAAAATCTACATTTCCTTACAAGGGCAGATACAAGATAACATGAATAATTTATATCTCATGGCAAATCCCAAATGGTAATAGCAGAGACCAAATAGCTACATTTTCTACTGACATACTTCAAATTCATCAACAACATACCAAGTGTGATCCCCAAGTGAGGTTTGGGAAGAGTAGAGCATACATAGACCTTACCCCTACCTTGGGAGGTAGAGAGATTGTTTCTGATATACCAGGTTGGCACGACCCGAAATAGGATCATGATAGCGCGCGCCTAAAGCAATATGTAAGACTAACAAGTGGGGTTGGAGAGGGTAGAGTCTACGCAGCCCTTACCCCTAACTCAACTATCTTCGGGCATTATTCAAATTCATCAACAATAATCATTAAAAAGGAAATAGAAGAATAAGTTTACCGATTTGGGAGCATGAATAAGGAATGGCAATACACAATTGCGTTTATCTACACCAGCATTGACCTTCCTCTCAACCCAATCTTTAACAAACTCATCCAAACACTTTTTCGCCACCGACCCACCACCACTTGACCTCAAACCCCTGATTCCCAAATCACCACAGCCATTATTTTCCAGTTTCAACTGGTCTTCTTTCTGTTCCAATTCAACACACCCATTGTTATCCGGTTTCAACTCGTCTTCTATTTGCAAATTAGGGAACCCCAGCTGAGAATTTCTGTCAGAAACTAGTTCCTGCATTTGGGTATCAGATTCACTGGATTTGGTTATCAAAACACTTACTCCCAATACACCACAACCATTATTTTCCAGTTTCAACTCGTCTTCTTTCTGTTCCGACTCAACACAGCCATTGTTATCCGGTTCCAACTCTTCTTTCTGCAAAGAAGGGAACACCAAGTGGGAATTTTGGTCAGAAACTAGTTCCTGCATTTGGATATCAGATTGACTGGATTTGGGTATCAAATCCCTTATTCCCAACTCACCATAACCATTATTTTCCAGTTTCAACTCGTCTTCTTTCTGCAAAATAGGAGACCCCAGCTGGGAATTTGGGTCAGAAACTAGTTGCTCAATTTGGGTATCAGATTGAGTCGATTTGGGTATTAATGCCCTGATTCCCAGCTCACCACAACCATTATTTTCCAGTTTCAACTCATCTTTCTGTTCCAACTCAACACACCCATTGTTTTCCGGTTTCAACTCGTCTTCTTTCAGCAAAATAGGGAACGCCAGCTGGGAATTTCGGTCAGAAACTAGTACCTGGATTTGGGTAGCAGAATCACTGGTTTTGGATATCAATAGTTTCAACTCCTCCCCTTTCTGTTCCAACTCAACACACTCATTGTTTTCCGGTTTCAACACGTTTTCTTTCAGCAAAATAGGGAACCCCAGATGGGAATTTCGGTCAGAAACTAGTTCCTGCATTTGGGTATCAGATTCACTGGATTTGGGTGTCAATAGTTTCAACTCGTCCTCTTTCTGTTCCAACTCAACACACCCATTGCTTTCCGGCTTCAACTCATCTTCTTTCATCAAAATAGGGAACCCCAGCTGGGAATTTCGGTCAGAGACTAGTTCCTGCATTTGGGTATCAGAATCACTGGATTTGGGTGTCAATAGTTTCAACTCGTCTTCTTTCATCAAAATAGGGAACCCCAGCTGGGAATTTCGGTCAGAAACTAGTTCCTGCATTTGGGTATCAGATTCACTGGATTTGGGTGTCAATAGTTTCAACTCGTCCTCTTTCTGTACCAACTCAACACACCCATTGTTTTCCAGCTTCAACTCGTCTTCTTTGAGCAAAATAGGGAACCCCAGCTGGGAATTTCGGTCAGAAACTAGTTCCTGCATTTGGGTATCAGATTCACAGCAAACTTCTAGATTTGGGCAAGAAATCAAAGCTAAAGATGAAGGCAATGATTCTTCTGGTGCTGATGGCAATGGAGGATCCAAAAGAATGCCAAAATCAGGCATTTTTTGCTCAATGGGTACCCCTAAACTGCTAGATATTGATACAAAGAGGATTTGGCTGCATCTACTCTGTGTGTGAGTGAGAGAGAAAGAAGAAATTTGGGAGGAAAATTCAGTGGGCGGGAAAGCTGAAATTTTTATAAGAAAATAAGGGGGTAAAAGTGCTAAATTCAAGATTTTGGGGGAATAATTTTGAAATAAATACATGTTGTTTGACTTGGGTCGTTTGCTACAAGGGATAATAAGTTTGAGATAAAATTTTAGAATTATTTTATCTTACTTTTGGTTAAGGAGTAAGGATATTAGTTAGTTTCGGCATTATTTATTCCATCACTTGTATTATTGGAATAAGCCATCTTGTATATATGATGAAATAATTTTGTATATCTGATCTCTAATGTCAAACAACTCCTTACGGATTTGTAAAGTTTTTTTTAGTTGAGTATTCTCAATGAAGTACGCATCTATTTTTGTTTTTTCATTCAGTGTAATTAAATCTAAATTAGATATTAAGGGATCATTTGGTAGAAAGAATAATAGCACAAGGATTAATAGTGCAGAAATTAATAGTGCATGGTTTATTTTTTATCAAGTGTTTAGTTCATTTATTCCTACTTCATCTTGTGTTTGGATTAAAATTCTACAAAAACTTCTTTCCAATTATACCTTTGAATTATTATGAGATTTTCTATTTTATGTAATCGGGACAAGGTAGATAATTGCCGGACAATATTATTTTTCTATGACCTTCTAACTAACTAGGAGAAGAACAATTTTGTTGTCGTGTTTGCTATTTTCTCACTTGAATTATTTGAGGTAAATAACTGTCATCTTAATAAATTAATCACTTAAAAACGTTAATTTTCAATTTAGAATAGATAGATCATCTACTTTAAACCGAAGAGATGGTAAACAATAATAAGATCGAATAAACCATCTATATTTATACATAAAAATTGCAAGTTCTAGTTTCAATATGTATGTAATTTTATAAATTGTTCAAAGTACAAATAATTAGAAACCCCAAATATATTAACAAATAATACATTCAATTAAGATCACAAACGTCATGTGATGATATATTTGTTTTTTCAATTAGTAAATGTTAAACGACTCACATTTCAAATATTGTATTGATTTGTATTGAATTTATTTAGCAACAAACAACTCTCTTTAAATAATAAAATTTGTAAGTTAATTTATTTAAATAAATTTACTAGGACAAATATAAAACATAAAATCAAGAAAATAAATAAATATTTAAAATGATTTGAGGAATATTTTTATCTTTACATAGAATATTAAATCCTATGTGTTACTAATACCGCCAAATAAAAAATATTAATAATATTGATAATGAAATTTTCGTAAGACCCGATATTTATGTTTCCTTATTAAAATATAGGAATGAAAAATCTTTAGGAATTCATGAAATATTGTTCATATTTAATCTACTTAAATTAAGGAATAAGAAATATAACTAGCTACCTCATTTATAGGGGAAATGTCATATCTAAAGTATTTATTTGTTACTCATTTATAAAGCAAGTATATATTATAAATGACGTAATTTAAAATATAATTCTAGATTATGATAAATGACATAATTTTAAATATATCTTATTTATGCAAAAATGATTGAACTTCAGACATATAAAACTTTAGACAATGTATGTTTGAAATTGTCTAAAGTGGTATATTTGTAAAACAAAAAAGAGACATGCACAAGTCAAATGATGGCATCAAAATCGGGATCCATACATATTGCCTTATTTTACTTCAAAGTCATAATTTCATATATAAATTCAAATTAATCAAGCTCTAAATCAGCGGATACTGAAATACAGAACAAAGATATATGTATAAAATAACCTAGAAATTAAAGGTGACTTAACCCTTTATTTAAGGAACTATTTTGATCTTTTCCTTACCCAAGATAATTTTTCTCCTTTATTTAAGACATTATTTTTGATTATTTAGTTTCCTCACCAAATTAAATTTCAACAATATGAAGATATCATTAATAGAACCTTGTGACAATAATAGCCATATTGTGGTCTTTGATGAAGAACAAATCAAGAAGCCATCCAAAGTTAATAATTCTAACAAACCATGTAGTCAAGTTCTACACTTTGTTTTAATATTTCTCTTCACATGTTTTGTTAATTTATTAATTTGTTGCTTAGTTCCAAATCATCCCCAAATTTCAATTGAAGCAATCACAGCTTCTAAAATTGATATTTCCTCATCACCATTGACTCATTATACATCCCTTTCTGCTCATAACCTGTCTATCAATTTCATCGTCGAGAATCTTGATCGTCGTGAAGTTGAATACGAAAGTATACTCGTTTCGATTTCCTATAAAGGAAATATTCTATGGGCAAACACATTAGGTCTCTATCATCAACAGAAAGGAGAGCGTACTCCAGTACAGATACATTTTGATAATTCGCCAATCGAGATAAAGGGCAATGATGTGGCTAAGGAGATGAATACAACAAATGGGTATGGAGTTTTTACGGTGGAAATACACAACACTTACAAATGGTATAAATCAAGAGTTCGTTGCTACGATGTAAAGATTCATCAATTTTCATCATCATTTACACAAGAGATCACACCAAGATTTCCAAAGAAATGTAGCAACATTTGACACCTAGCAAATTCTCATTTTTTTTTAAAAAATTATCGTGGATTTTGAAGATGTCCTCCTAGCAATTTCTCATTTTTTAAAAAAAATTATCGTGGATTTTAAAGATATCCACCTAGCAATTTCTCATTTTTTTTTATCATGGATGCGAATATGACATAAATTATGAACTATTTTTGTTTGATATATTTCGATTTATAATATTAATGGTTAGCGTACTATGAAACAACAATTAATTTGATTCAAAGAGACATTATATTTTTGTTATGATGCATAATAAATATTAATGTGTTTTAAAGAGATAAGTAAATCTTTTAACAAAATAATTACAAAAATTGAGATTGTAGTTTGATGAGAATGTTTATTATTTTCACAACACTTGCTCTTGTAAAGTATATAAATCGAATAACTCATCAGAATCAAATCTAAATTAATTAGGTTAATAGATTTCAAATAAAAATTAATAATGAAATTAAAAATTCACGATTTCTCTTCGAATATTCCTTTTATAGGTCCTCGATCCTTTGACTTATGATTAATTAGTTCTAGGATTCATGCGCAATATCATGAAAAAATACATACTATAATTTTTTCTCATATGATAAAATTTGATATCTTGACTATTATAAAATATAAAGAATTTTTAGGCCACTACCTTCATAAGATAGTAGTAATCAATAGAAACAACAATTATTTAAGAGTAAAAAGGATTTACAATTGCATAATTATATAGTGTATAATAATTTAGCTCAATTGAATTTTTAAAGACTCATTTATGTTATTTCTTAAAAGTTTGGCTCATTTATGTCATTTTTATTCGGGAATAGGTTCATCCATGTCATTATTTGTTAACTGAAATGGTATAGATGAGACTAGCTTTTACTTGATGACATAAATGAGTCTTTTCTCAAAGTTCGATGACATTTTAAAGCTTTTTTCCTTTTAAAAAAATAATTTAATTAATGACTTGGCCGAATCATAATTGACCATGTGTAAAAAATGGTTTTTGCAAAATTGAAATTATTTTCTGTTAATAAATAATGGTATGGATGAGCCTTGTCTTAAACGAAAAGGGCATAGATGAGCAAAAATTTTAACAATTGATATGGATAAGATTTTTCTCAAAGTTCGATGAAATATTTTAGCCTTTAAAATATAAAGAACTTCTCCAATTACCTTCCTAAGAACTTAGTAATCAGTAAAAACAATACTATCTCTGACCACTTTTAATTGTCATGTTACGTTTTTTGAAAGTCAATTTGACTAATTTTCAAAGTTAAATTAGATTACATTAATTCGATATTTTAAACAAAAAATTTAGATATTCAAAAAATATACGGAAAGTACTATAAATTGTAATTTTTTGCATATCAATATGATGAAAATATATATAATAATATGGTAGTCAAAGTTTTTATAATTTGACTCTAAAAAAAAAATTCATGATAATTAAAAGTGGATGGAGGGAGTAATTATTTAAGAGTAAAGAGGATTTACAATTGCATGTATATCCTGAATTAATATAATGTACAATAATTTAATGTCCTAGGTAATAAATATAAACAAATTGAACCTAATGGAGGACTATTTTACGGGGGGAGAAAATATACTTTTGTCTTTTAAATGGGCAGGTTTCTTATTAATTTTTTAGATGAAATTACATAGCTATAATAATGATGTAATTCAAAATATAATTGTAGTCTGTAGATTATGATAAATGACTGAATTTTAAACATATGTGGTTGAAATTCATGCAAAAAAAAATGATTGAACTTCCGACATATAAAAATTAGACAGTATATATTTGAAGTTGTCCAAAGTAATATATACGTATAAAACAACAAAAAGCCATGCACAATTTAAATGATGGCATCAAAATCGGGATCCGTACACAATGCCTTGTCTTACTTCAAAGTCGTACTTCTTGATATGAATCCAAATTAATCAGGCTTTAAATTAGCAGATACTAAATACTCGATGAAATAACCTAGAAATTAAAGGTGACTTAACCCTTTATTCAAGGGACTAATTTGATCTTTTCCTTACCCAAAGTAACTTTTCTCCTTTATTTAAGACACCATTTTGATTGTTTATTTTCCTCACCAAATTAAAGTTTAACAATATGAAGATAGCATTAATAGAACCTTGTGAAAATAATAGTCACATTGTGGTCTTTAATGAAGAACAAATCAAGAAGACATCCAAAGTTAAAAATTCTAATATGAGTTTATGTTGTCAATTTCTAAACTTTTTTATGTTTATTTCATTCACATGTTTTGTAATTTATTTGATTAGTTGTTCAGCTACAAATCATCCACAAATTTCAATTGAAGCAATCACAGCTTCTAAAATTGATATTTCATCATCACCATCAACTCATTATACATCCCTTTCTGCTCATAACTTGACTATCAACTTCATCGTCGAGAATCTTGACCCTCGTGAAGTTGAATACAAAAGTGTAGTCGTTTCGATTTCCTACAAAGGAAATATTCTCTGGGCAAGCACATTAGGACTTTATCATCAACAGAAAGGAGAGCGTATCTCGATACAAGTGCATTTTCATAATTCAGTCATCGAGATAAAGGGCGATGATGTGGCTAAAGAAATGAGTACTACTAGTGGATATGGATTTTTCACAGTGGACATAAATGGAATTTATAGGTGGAATAAATTGGAAGTTCGTTGCAATGATGTGAAAATTCATACATTTTCATCATCATTTACACAAGAAATCACATCAATATTTCCAAAAAAATGTACCAAAATTAGACATCCCTCTTGATCTTTTTTTTTTTTTTTAAAATAAAAATAAATTATGTTTATCACCATGTATTATATATTTAACGTTTTCGATGTGAATGCAGGTCATTTATGAGAATAGAGTTGCAAACTTATTAATCAAGGAAGGGGTATATAAGAAGCTGTTTAAATAATCGCTAATATGTATTTTGTTATGATGCATATATTATGATAACCAAAAATAAATAAATTGAGATTATAGTTGGAAATTAAACTATTTTTTCATTTAATTTCGTCCCATGAGTTTAGATGAGAATGTTTATTATTTTTACAAAACTCATAAAATAAGAGATCGTATTTTACATGGTTTAAATTTCAATAGAAACAAAAGAAAAATATATACTAGATGATTTTTTTTATTTGTTTAAGACGATAAGATTATCTGATATATCTATCTATATTGGTTAAATGTAATATGTACTCAATGAAATAGATGAAGTACGCACAATCACATCCATTGTCTCAAGGATACTAATACAATATGAAATACTAATAAAAGGATACTAATGCGATCGTATCAAATCGATTTGTTACACAAAATAAGACTTTTTGACCTTACTTAACGATGAGTTTAAACGATGTTTAACATAATGTGATTTCTATTCATTCTAACAAAACAAACATGGTGTTAATTATATTAACAAAACTACAATACAATGTGCAACAGAATATGATTTCTATTCATTATTTTTTTCAAATAAACTCAAGAAACAAGCAATTTTTAGAAATTATAATTAATACTTATTCTACTAGAAAATAAAATATTATATTTGATAAAACTCCTTCTAAGGAAAGTAAAAATTATTACCTACCCACAATCTAATAGAGCATTTTTTTTGCAAATTTGTCCCATTTGTTGGTGATGAAAAATTGAGATTTATTTTTCCACAATTAACATCCAAGCTCATTGCACCAAACATGCCCATATTAAACCAACCATTTACTTGCGCCGTAAAAATTCCGAATCCACGTGTTTGTATTCTCTTTGGTGATCGCGTTCACGTCTTTATCGCTTTTCAATATCATTGGCAAATCATCAAACGACACTTGTA